>DWJZ01003161.1:0-17654 GCA_018249125.1 Asbolis capucinus
TATAATAGTAGGATTATATTTACATCAAAATTATATTTTTACAAGCTGTTATTTAACTTGCAGTGTATATTTGTATATTAGTATATTTGTATATTTGTTTGTTATAGGTCAAATCTTGCAAGCTTACACTAGCTTATGACAAGCATGGCCTGATACTACGTTCAGGATTGGCTCCAGACAAGGGAACTCCTTAAGAGTTAACAATGCAATTATGAAATTTTGTGTTTCTTTGTATTATGGATCTGTAATTAAAACTTATGTTTTTAAATATTTTCACTAAAGTAACAATCTGACAGATTATTCAGAGAGATTCTGAAACAAGTTTTATCCAGTTGGTATCTTTTGAAAGCTGGTAATCCTTGTAGTGGAGTTACTTGTATCTTATCAAGGGATAAGGTATTCTTAGTGGATTATATATATATAATAGTCAATAATGGCTTTACAATAATAATATATGTATAGTATTGTCCTTAAAATAAATAGCAGGACGCAGGACAACTCACACGGCTCTCTGATCACAAACTAAGCAAGTAAGCTTGTACTACGGTGATCAGACGGCTGCTACACACATGTATATTTCTAAATACATATGTACTTGTATAGATATTTTTATGACACCCAGACTCAGAACAAATTTCTCTGCTCACAACAGAAAAAATTGTGCTGGGTGGAGATCGAACCCACGACCTCCGGCCCAGCGCTCTGGTTTTGTTTTTTGGCTAGGAACACCCGATTCACGTGGCGGTATGCAATATACTTTACAACCTAATTTCATATCTATAAAATAGTCATAATTTTTACTAAAAACAGTCGAGCCGAGGAGAGCGATAACAAAAACTGTAATATGTTTTTACAAGTTTTTATTTAAGTTGCAATGTATGTTTCTAAATTAGTATGTTAGTATATTTGCATATTAGTTTGTTGCGGGTCAAATCTTGCAAGCTTAATTAGACCTATTTCCTCTTACACTATAGAGCGGAAATTAAGCATAAAGTTTTTATCTTGATGACAATGCATTTTTATGACAAGCATGACCTGATACTACGTTCAGGATTGGCTCCAGACAAGGGAACTTCTGAACGGTTAACAATACAGTTATGAAATTTTGTATGTTTTATACATACGTCTATATTAAAGTTTGGGTGTATTATACTGATTTTAAAAAAAAATTAAAATCAGTATAATACATTTTTAATTCAGTATTAGATTGATATTGAAAATTGGACACGAGTTGAAACTGTTTTACTGAAAAACGTGACGTCACGAAAAAGCACGCACTTGGCCAGTGGTGCTACAGTCAATTGGTGTGAAGTGGCTACGATGATTGCCATAAAAATTAATAAGACCCAATTAGCACGTTGCTAAATATAAGTTTACTGCAGCGGTCACCCACCGTCAATACTCAACCAATTAGAACCGTTGAGGATCGTGGTCGTTGCGTCTACACAGCTGACTGCAACTCATTGATGGCCCAATACTGAGGCCTCCACTCAGGAGGTCTCAGGGTTTCTCTAAAAGTATGGCGTGCCTCCCTTGTGAGGCATGGCTGGTTTTTATGGGAAGCGCGGAGCATTTAATGATTAAAAAAAAGGTTTAATATTAGTTAGTTCGTAGATTTAAGTTGTTTTGTAGTATGTAAATGTTTATAAATGTATTAATTACCTGCATATAATAAATATAAAAAAAACCATAATGTTGTTTTACTCCAACCGAACTCATGAATTACCCATATTTTATTAGAGGAGGCATAAAAATGTTCACAAGTCGTTAGGGAGGCGCGACTCCAAAATGGTTCAGATACCCTGGTCTAGAGAATACTGCACCTCGCTGCTCCAACGCTGGTTGAAGGGGATGTGAACCCAACGATTAATGGATGCTGTCTAAAGATAACAACTGAGACCGACGGCTTTACGTGTAAGAAACACGAAAGTATTTATGAAATTTTTGCCACTAGCGGTCACGCATCCTTCTACCGACCGCGCCCGCTGTTGCTCAACTTTCCCGATCTTACAATGAAATCAATATCTGTAACTACATCTGGTCACTCAGTCTTACGATAAGCAGTCGAATATTTATATCGTCACGACAAGCAATAAATTAGTAAAGCATGTTTTTTTCTCTATGCAATCTAAGTTCTTTGACCTTGTCCGGAGATATTCCTTTCTACGTTATTGGTGAGCTGTTTAGCTATATTAGCCGCCCACGCCAGAACCAGTGCCGCCCGCCCAACCTGTAGCCTGAATAAAATACTTAAAATATACTATTATTACATATTTAATACTTTGTCTTCTCCAGGACAATGTTTTTACCAATTTTCCACCAGGATTTTCCAAGTGATATCAATTTGATGAAATGGGTTGTGACCAGTTTTTTACATAAAGAGTTTGTCCATTTGAATGCTGTGGTCTAGCCGGTGGTAGATCTATTTCGGTAGCGAAAGGTCTCGGGTTTGAGTCGCGGTTCGTGCAGACATTTATGTGACAGATAATTTGTTTTTCTCGGGTGGTTTTTGTGTTTCTTAAGATGTGTATTTGTATTGTCTTTGTCGTCCACGACACAGGATATCCTTTTGTGTATATTATACGTGTATTTATTTATCGTTTATGGATATAAAAATGTTTTATGAACGTTGACAAAAGATGGCGTCCCAGTGATTGTACAAATTGACCTTGGTTCGACGTACTTAGATTATATTTACATTAAATCAAATTTGACATACCATTACACAATACAGGGCTTATTGATGGGAGCTCCTAATGCCCGCCAGGGATATTTCGAAAATATCCAAACTTTGCTTTTTAAATTAAAGAAGAAAATTTGAAAAAAAATGTTATAATAAAAAGGCTTCGTTGTATTGTACGACGAGAGGCCCCCAGTATCACCGCCCCTGTCATACTAGTTATATCATTTCATTTGGTTATCTGTCGCTACACGGAAATATTGATAACAGTGTTTAAACGTATCTTGTTCCCAAGGACACGTTAACCAAGGCGATTAATAACGTAGGTAAAGTCACGTGCACGACTATATTTGTATGGCAAGCCGCAGTAATGAATAAATAAATATCTTTAGACAACACCCACACGGCTATCTGACCCCAAATTAAGCGTTTGCTAGTACTATGGTGATCAGACAACTGATAAACATACATACATATATATTTTAAATGCATACTTATATAGATATTTACACCTAGACATGCAGAACAAACACAGGAAAGTTTGACCTGGGTGGGAATCGAACCCACGACCTCCGTTATATCCGTGTAGCAGTCAGGTTAACTAACCACTAGACCAACCGGCCTATCAAAGTAAAAACCGGCCTAGTGCTTTGAACGTCGGTCTATCGATCGGTCCTATGTTCTAAACTGTGGCGGCACCTCTTTATTCAAAATCATAGTTATATCACAAGTTTCTGATTGATTGATTGATCTGATATCATCAGGTTCTGAACGAAAACATCATGAGGAAACTTCCACTCCTGAGAGTTTTCCATAAAATTCTCGATGGTGTGTTCCGTGTCTGAACTTGGCCAGCGTGGTGGACTATGTACCCCTCACATTTTGAAGACACTAACCCACGAGTGGAACAATTTATGTTACAAGGATAAAGCCAGACCAGATATATTGAATCTGGTCAGTACTGGCTTGGTTAGGAACTTTTTTTTCAAAGAAATAAAGTAGTTTTAAATCTAAGAAGGAAAATAAACATAATTTAAGAAAAAATAACAGAAATTTATATGCTATGGACATACTATTTTAACATTTCTACATGTTGCGTGTTCAAACTAAAAATATTTTAGGATTACATTGTCACAACACATTCAATGCAAAAATTTTAGACTTCAAGAAATATATTACGTCCATCAATTTATACGTTATACGCAATACTTTAAAACAAAATGGACGACCATTAGATGTTTTAAACGTCGGAGACAGTAATGTTGTTCCAACAACAGTTCATTTAGTACTTTATTATTCAGGAAACGTGGCAACCCGAGCAAGGCCGGGCGCAATAAAAATCCCATTAATTTAATCAAAGAAATAGTGTACATTAAGCCGTGTGTCAGTAAGACAATTGTACTCTGTTCAAGCTACAGTGACCTAATTTATAAACAGCCATCGGGTCTGATTACGAACATTCATGGACTCATAGAAATCTGTGTCTATTTCATTCGCACATTGATTATCAAATATAATTACTAAGTTGAGAATTCAATTGTAATTCAGGAATATCAGATATTATATGAATGTTTGTTCTGTGTCTAACTGAGGGGAATAGGGGAGGAAATTACAATTATAAAGAGACCGAATCTCAGGAAGCGGAATTTAGTATTTTATAATCTTTTCGGATTTATGTGGAATGCGATTTTAGAGAAAATGGCAAATTAATCTAAGTATCTATTTTCATTTTAATGTTCCGATTCATTCAGAACCTTATGTTGTAACTGAAGATATTTCAAACGAACGGATATTCAAATAAAATTTATTTCCGCAACTGTATGTAAAATTGGTATAACATCATTCATATATCCTTATGTTTAACTAGATAATTGTAATGTCCCTGATGATAATCTACTCTACGTCGTATTAAAATTCCTTCTTCTTCCACTGGTAATATCAGATTAATCTGCATCAACCCGGATTAAAATAACGCGGTGGAGTATGCTGTAGGTCTCCTCCGTTTTAGCCGTTTTGAGGCGGCTCATAATACTAACTCCAATCCCATGCTGGTGTAACAGGGTGTCGCAAAAGGCATACAGAAGTCAGCCGCTCGGTGGTACAGCAAGCGAAAGGGTTATTATCTTTTTGTGAAACCCGTCTGGCTAGCTACCGCCTTCTTGCTTGAATCAGCCGCCAAACGATTCATCGTGTTCCGGTGGGGGGCTTGAAAGTCAGTTCATCTCTTTTTCTCCCCGTCCTTCAGTCATCCTCCTTCCTATTTTTCTCATTATATTTGACCTCGGTCCTAAAGTTGTATATTCTTGGTGTATCTGGGATCAGTTGCTGTGGTTACTGGTCCCGTTGCATTAGCAATGTACATCTTCCCTTGTTTCTTTTTCTTCACACCACACTCCAGACTGGTGTTATTAATGTTCATGGGCGTCGGTGATCAGATTCAGATGAACCTTCTGCTCGTTTTCTTGCCACATAAAAAAGACCCGCGCTCAGTATCAATGGGTTTAGCCAATAGCCAATAAATAAGCAAATCCACCACTGTCCACCCAATAAAAATAATATTAGAAACATGTTATTGACCACTGAATATTGATTATTCAATCAAATTTGTCCTTATTTAGTAATACCTAATATGTATATTACTACGATATAAATCTATTTTGATAATATCTGTAGCCTTGAATAAAATTTCCATTGTTATAAAGTGTCTAAAGATAGCAAGACAAATTCACAGAGATATTTGATAAACTTTAAAAATCATATTTATTTAATTCACCAGTCTGATAGTCTATCAAATGATTTTTAATCATTTACAATCAGCAATACTTCTTATTGCATAATTAAAATTATCTCTAATAAAATCATTCTGTTTTTGATGTACCCATTTATACCTTAACACATTAATTAATGGAGAATTGTTTATTATAATGGGAATTATTTTTTTCAATGTGTAAATATATTTAATATTAACTTAATATAAACGTACAAACATTCCAAAAGCAATATTTTCTCGTGTTTTTCTTACATATTTTAAAAATCATCATCTCAACTCATCACTATTAGCTCGGGTATCTCCTCTGAATGAGAAGGTTAAGGCTATAGTCCACCACGCTGGCCAAGTGCGGTTTGGCAGACTTCACACGCCTTTGAGTTTTGCAAACTCCCCGGCATGCAGGTTTGCTCATGATGTTTTCCTTCACCGTTATAGCGAGTGACATTTAAATGCTTAAAACGCACAAACGAAAAGTCAGAAGTGCGGGCCCTGAGATTTGAAACCCGGGCCTCCCGAGTAGGAGGCCGAATTCTTAACCACTAGGCTATCACCGCATTTTTTTATAAATACTCAGCTCCTCTTAAGCGTACCGAAATGTTATATCTCGATAAATGGACTATCCATCACTAAAAGAATCTTTCAATTCGAACCAGCAGTTCTTGAAATAAGCACGTTTAAAAAACACAGATTAAACTGTTAAGATTTATAATGCTAGTACTTATAACCGGTACTTAAAAATAATGTAATCTTTCTTCAAATAAACTAAAGTCGCCTAATTTCAAAGTTGATTATAAATCTGTCGATTAAGACAAGTGCATTGAAACAGTTGACATTTAAAAAGATAAATTGGTGAAATGTTTGAAAGTTCGTGAAAGTAGTTATTTTATAAGCAAGCAAACAAGCAGACGGTCAACTGTTAGTGAGTGACCACTGCTTATAGACTTTAGCACGCCGTCACATGCATGAAGACAAATAAAGAACGAAACAGCACATTGTTGCAAAGGCCGGCGTTATTAATGACTTATCTGGCATACGTTGATGTGGCGTATAATTTACTTACTTTTACTTGTGATATCGCGGAAATAAAACCATTGTCCGTTGCCAAAAGTGTCCTAAATGTGACACTGTTGAATAATCTACTAGTTGTGCCCAATTTAATTTAATTCAGTCCAGTGGTTTCAGAGTTACTATACTAATTTTAACCTAATATTCCAAGGGAAAAAGCCGTTTTCGAGGATAAAAAGTATCCTTTTGCCTTGCTCGGGAAATAAACTATTCAATACAAAAATAATTTATCAATTCGGACCAGTAGTTCCTGAGATTAGCGCATTCAAACAAACTTTTCAGCTTCAGAACAGGTGATGGAATGGGAAAGAGGAAGAAGGAATGAGACAAAACATTGATAAAAATGAAATAGCAAGTGTCCATTTTGTATTACATCAGTAGCAACGATACAAATTGAGTATTGACACGTAATTGGGCCGAGCACATGGCGATCGCGAGCCAGTTCGAGCCGGTTCTATCAACCTACTTCATTATCTTTCTTTTTGCAAATCTATTACCCTACAATGCAAATTCAACTCTATCACACACTAACAAGGCTCTGTTTTCAATACTGTAATGACACACTTAAGCTGTTTAAACAATGAATTAATTTATTCAAATAATATTTAGTTGTAGATAATATATGTAAATGAAATAGAGGTCGGTTTGTCTGTTATCTCAAATGGTCGCTATTAGTGTTAATAAAATGCAAGCAATTATGATTTCATTGGTACCGGGGCCCGAATATGCTGAGTGGGATTACATTTCAGTATAATACAGTTAATAATAATATAGCCGACAAATGAGCATAGGTTTCACATGGTAATATCCTTTCGATATTAGAAATATCAAAGGCATAACCTAACATGTAGGTTAGATGCATCAAGCAAGTGACAATATTTTTTTTATACACTCACTACTTTTCAAATCAGAGGTGGGATTTGAACCTAGGTCTTCCAGAGTCCAAGTGACAATAATTTAAACCGCTACCTCTTGCTTTCCGTGAACGAATGGCTGTAACCCGTTAACGGTACATTACTGAGCACGGGTTTCTCCTCACACTGAGGAGGCTTAGAGCATACTCCACCACGCTGCTCCAATTCGGATTGGTGGAGGGGTTAGTCAAACTAAATATCGAAATACTAAACCCGGACCGACAGGTTTATGTGTTCTCCGAAGCACAGAACCGCTCATGACCGCCCAACCGCGCCGTGCTTAACTTTTTCGTTGTTGTCTGTGAGGGGGTTTAAAAAGAGGGATGAGGGGAGTGTACCTCGTACGTCTAAGGAAAAAGTGGTAAACACAAAAACACGATGAAGACAAGACGAGTGTGTTATTGGTTACACAAACATGAGACTGGCCATTAATGTGCAGACGAAATAAATTTATATTTTTTTTATCTTCAGTGGCAGACGTGACTCGCGGCAGACAGCCGCGCGGTTACCAGCAACTGCGGCCTTTTGTGGACAGTCCTGATCTACAGAATCGGTATATTTACTTATAAATTGGTAGCGGTCCTGACCCACCAGCAAACTAAATCTGAGTTTAGTCAGTTTATCTCATCCGTACAGAACTTCTTATCAAACCAGGCCTTCGCCTCGTCTTTTATCATCCGTACCACGAAGGATTAGAATAAGTTGACCGCTGTTCGTTTGTTCATTCGATTACATTGTCTTCAAGTCAAGAGTGAATAGGCTTCTACTAAGTATGCTACCAGACTTCATCGCCACTTACCGTCAGGTGGTGGTGGGATCGAAGTCAAACTTATTTATGGTAAATACCATTGGATGACAATGTTACGGTTTTATTTTAAAAAGGATGTTTAAAACTACTAAACAGATTAGAATGAAACTTAGCACGGGTGTAGGTTATACCTTGAAAAACCTGGAATAACACAAAACCGCAAGTTTTACCTACGAAGAGCGAATCGTGCGGCTTGTATCGATCGTGGGTGATCGATAAAGTTAACCAATACTGGATACGGTTGGTATCTAAATGACCAAAAGTCGTGCAAATAAAAATCTTCAGCGTTTACGTAATTCTAAGGGTACCTTAAGTCGGTCAGTAGTAGTCGTTAAACTTTGTCAGAGGCCTGTTTGTGGCATAAAATGTCTAACATTAGGTTGGCCTCTCCTCAGTAACTAGAAGACCAGAGGGCGGATGTATCGGCACGTTGTACCTAACAATTTGTATTTTTATTGAAATGAATACAATTTTGCACACTCAGTATAATATATATCATGTTGCATCGTTTGCAGAACTCTTTCCAACTTATATTTCGACTTCTGTTGCTATGTTAAAAAATTAACAAATAATTACATTTGTATGCTACTAGCCACACACAATAGAGGTTAAAAAAATTCTTCTACGTCTCCTTCTTCTTTTTCTTTTGTATAGAATCAGCCCTAGCAGATCTATCGTGTTCCTCATGAATTAACATAGCAGAGCAGAAGTTGCCCTAGAAGGTTTTTTCAGCTCAAGATTACTGAGACTAATTTTAAAATATATATATTCTTCCTCCACTCCTGCTACATAAAGAGCCCTTAAGTCAAGTTTCATGCTTCTAGGTCAGCTGTCAGTCAGTTTATCAGTCAGTCACAGTTATTTGAATAAGATTTATTCTGAGATTAAAAGTTATTTACACAAATTAAAACAATAGTAAAAGAAATCGAGATTGTTATTAAACAAAGCAAGAATGATAACCCTCAGAATATTAACCGTTAATTGACCATTATAATGATGGGAAAAATGTTTTCACTTAATTTATGAGATAATTGGTGATTAATTCTGTTGCAATTGTCCACAATTATCTTTACTTAGCAACAATAGTTAGAGACATTAAAAACCTATATTTGCATTGAAGTACAGTAAGGTTACTGCACTGTATGTTGCGAAAAATATCAGATGATTTTAGATCTTATTGCGTTAACAATAGAATTCAATGTTTCTGTATGTTCCAGTATTGTAAGGTAATTGATGGATTAATCCGTAGACATGGCAGGAGATTAAATGTAATCACTATTAACTAGAGGTCATATCTCAATTAAACCATTTCAATAAATAAAACTCCTTTGAATGTGATACAGGATACTTGAGTTTCTTTAAAGTTTAAGACGTATATTTAAAACAAAAATTTTATTATAATCTAAGAGATTTTTTTTATTTTTTAAATAATTTAGTTATCAAATAAGTTAATAAATCAATATTGTAACATGTAGAGTAGTTAATGAAATTACACGAACATATTTCATCGAGTTTATATACAATTTTATCATATTTTTTGTTTTGTATATATATATATATATATATGTGTTCTTCTATGGAGTGTACAATAAAGAAAGAGTTTAAATAAATTCTGTGCTCTCACTTGCACCCCAAGGTACAGAATGCCACTAGGAATTAAGTTTTTACCTTTGTACATATATACTAAGATAAAGATTGTTGAATAATAATAAATATCTAAGGACAACTCACACCCGGCTATTATATGGATATTTTTATAACACCCAGACACAGAACAAACATTCCTGCTCATCACAGAAAATTTTGTTCTGGGTGGGAATCGAACCCGACCTCCGGCTTATTAGTCTAACTTACTATGTTTTAGTAACCACTAGCTTTTCCCCGTTACAACGTCCGCGTGGTTGTGCTGGTGGCCTATGTCACTCCGTGATAATGTAGCATTCTAATGGTGAAAGAATTTTAGAAATCGGATCAGTACGTTTTGAGTTTAGTCATTACAAACATACAAATCTTTTCTCTTTATTATTAGTATGGACGAGACTAGTAGGCCAGTCGTAAATAAAAACATAAATGAATAAAATGAAGTCCAGGCAAATTCCAAAATCATAGTCACTATACTAGATATATCTTTATAAAAACAACTATAAAGTAAACACATTTTTATAATAAAATAATTATTTACGGACACAATTAAATTGACAATGATAATGTGTGTTTGTTCTCGGCTCGTGGCCATCGTATTGTATTAAATCGGTCACCAGCTGATAACATGTGATAAGGTTTAACGATATGTTTAACGACGCTCGAATTAGGATGAAAGAGGTTAATGTGTGTAATAAAATGCCAAGCGTGAGCGGTCGTGTCAGTTTCAATGGCCCACTATTGAACATATGTAATCCTTCTTCTGATCCAGTGGAGACACAGATGGAGAGAAATTATATTTTTTATGGATCGCAAAACTATCCCACTACTGGGCTGAGGTTTCCACTCACAATGTGAGGAGTACAGTCCATCAACCACGCTGGCCAAAGCGGATTGGTGGACTTCATACCTTTGAGAACTTAATGAAGAACTCTCAGGAGTCCAGGGTTCCTCACGATATTCACCGTAGCAAGTGAAAATTAACTTTTTGATATGCACGTGACTTTGAAAATAAGAGGTGCGCGCAGGATTGAACCCAGCACCGTTCGAGAGATCGTTCAAACCACCAGGCTATTGATGCTCCGCTGATATTAGACTCAAGTTATTGTATAATAGTATTTAATTATGTACTTCTTCGACATCTGAAGGTCTTTGCAATAGAGGCAGCTGTCTACTAAGACCCTTTTTTACCATAAAAAGTTAGCGCTTGACAACCCACCTGATGGTCGGTGGCGATGAAGTCGTGATGTAAATGGATGAGGTTAAATTTATCTCAAAAAATTCGGTGTGTATATATATATATATTGTATGTAATTAGTGTATGTAATTTTCATTTATTATATAAGTTAACTCGTAATCTGTATAGTGTGTGCACACCGAACCTACCTCTCCAAACTGTTTCTCCAGTTGCAGGACTGCGGGAAGAAATTTCTGAAGAAATAAGCAGTACCTTTGTACCTCTTTTCTTACTTTGCAATTACCTATTTTATTTCCTGTGCGTACATAAATAAATATATAAATAAAATACATAAAAAACTAAATCTTTTGGAAAAAAAGATATGTTGATGTAATAGGGCATAATGGTCGTGGCAAGCCAACAGCCGCTGATTTTGAGGGCGACCCGGGCGTTTAACAAGCGCTATGCGGGGGTATAAGAAGCAGAGGCACTCTGAGGCACCTCTTAATATGAATTGTTTAACTATCGGCTACAGTCGTCTCACAGTAACACATACATACATATATTTATCTACATATACTAGTTTAGTCATATTAATCTACATACAATGTATTTAACATGTGTCTATTACATTGTTGCATGAAACACTGGAAAATATGTGTATATAATATTGCGAGCGTGTGTGTGTGTGTGTGTGTGTGTGTGTTTGAAGTAGCTATGTTGATCGTTGTTCACTAAACAGCTACGCTTTATAAGCTATCTTGAAACTCCCTTTCGTCCTAAGCTTCAATGACACAAATTACTCGGGACAAGGCGAGGCAAGAATTCTTCAATTGTTAATGTTACGGAACGGAAATTTAGTATCGTATTTCGTTAGCCCATTATAAAGTTCATAGCTGTCACCCCCGTGAAGGAACTCCTTGCCGCTTCATGTTACAGATAGCCCATTCTAAAGTCCAAGTTGTTGCTTAGTTATGGTGGGGACCTCTCAATTGAAGTTAAGTTCAACTAAGTTATTACTAAAAAAATTATAATTAAATAATTTGCAAAACACTATTTTTAACTAAAAAGCTTAATGATTGCACTCAGCACAGAGGGAAGGTAGATACGACTGTATGGGATAAAGGTGTGTGTGTTTGTGTGCAGGTGTGGTTCCAGAACCGGCGCGCCAAGTGGCGCAAGCGGGAGAAGGCACTCGGGCGTGACCACGCGCCCTTCCTGCACCACGACCACGGTGAGTTCCTCCTGTCTTGATAGAAGTGACGACATCAATTCCTGACACCAACAGACAGACAGACCGACCGGCTCGCCCTCGCCGCGAGCCGCGAGCCGCGAGCCGCAGCCGTCATTACCGATCATTCACCGATCGGTATCGCTCCGCGTCACGTTAACACTGTCAAAACGGAAAATAATCAGCTTCAGCGATTTATATCGTCCCCCTCCCTCTAATAACACAGTGACACCGTGTAATAATAATGTGGTGCACTCGCTACCGGCCGCTGTGCCATTAATAACACTGAGGTGGAACGGTAGTGATCAACCCAGTTTGTACATGTTTTGTGCCACCTCTGCACGTTTAAATTAAAATTTATTGTTTCATGCATATATCACATCACTGGGATACCACTACGAAAGGAAATGAAGTCATAGATAAATAAATAATTATCTTTGGACAACGCACACACCGCCAACTGAGCCCAAACTAAGCGTTAGCTTGTGCTATGGTGACCAGACGATTTAAATATATTTATATAGATATTACAACACCCAGACACACAGAACAAACAATCCTGCTCATCACAGAAAAGTGTGACCTGGGTGGGTGTCGATCCCACGACCTCCGGTGTAGCAGTCAGGTTCTCTAACCCCTGGACCAACCGGCCTGTTATAGAACATCTATACTAATAATAAAACTGTAACGGGGTCAATTGTTAACTATTGTTTGATACAGGGAGGCTTTGTTGTAGATATAGAGACCAAATAATTGTTTTTGGATTTATTGTCTGTCTGTCTGCCATCTGTTTATCTGGACAGATTTAGATGAAACTTGGTACATTCGTAGTTGATAACCTGAGAATGCTTATAGGATACGTTTCATTCTGGGAAATGGCTTAGTTCAAACAGGATAATAAGTTAAAATGAGTATGGGAACTCCGAAACCAACGGACCAATTTTGATTCAATTTAGCTTCTTTGTGGCTTATGTAGGGACAATGGTTCTTGGATACTTTTTATCCTAGAAAACTGTTTTGTTCCCGCGGGATAATAGGTACATTTTGTACGGCAACTATAAAACCAGTGGAAAACTGTCCTTCAGAGGCGAAGTGAGGGCGATTTCTACTAATGAATAAACCCATGGCACCAACACCTCGCCACACCGCCGTACATAACGATGGGGGAGAGTGTGGCGTTTCCCATCGATGGCTGGAACCGTTCCTTGTGAATCAAACCAGATATTAAAATTAAAGGTGACAATAAAATAGCGCTTTTAAACGATCAGTTAATAGATAAGGATTACAGTAAGCGATACGAGGGGGGAGGGGCGGAGGTGTCGTTAGCGCTGATGGGAATATAATAGCCGAGTGACGTCACACGCCAACAACAACATTCATGGTGACGGCAGGCACGCCGTTTATAATATATGGGCATACAGAACAGAAAATGCTTCATCTTGCGGTTAAACAAGCGATAGTCAACGGCCGTATGTCCACCTGTTGTATAAACAAAATACGGCGGGAATTGTCAAGTAATTAGTGTACTGTGTTGCACATACACACAATGCGGTCTTCACTAATACAATGGTTATGCTTTTGACTCATATTGTTCCCGGCGGACTCTCGCAACCTATACTCTCTCTCTCACACACACACACACACACACACACAGACACAGACACTATCCAGCAAATCCGATGTTAGAGCTTACGTTAAGATGAAGACAAGGCTGTACCACAAATGACATTACATGTTTTGTCTTTCAATACATGTGTTGTAGGTGCCTGCTGTAGGTGTATGCAATGTCTATTTGACCTTTATTGGAACAAATAAAGGATTTGACAATGACATTCATTATTGTCGGCTGTCTAGAACTAAGCTTTCCGTTGCCTCTTTAAATCGTCAATTTTAGCTGCGGCGATCTTTTGTGGGGCTCGGTGTACCGTACCTACCTCTTTATAATCTAGTTGTAAACGCTGTTCGCGGCTGACCTATTCAAATATTTAAAAAATCTATTGAGTCCCAGCTTTTCTAAATCATATGAGGTTACTTCGTAATAAAATCAATTATCATCAATAACTAACAAAAAAGGAAGATAAAACGGAAATCAAACAAACGCTAGATAATAGTGGGGTCCCGTACACGGCGCTGCCCTCCGTGCAAACAGTGCGCGCGGCGTCGGCAGGTGGGCGCCGACAAGCGCGGCCCTTGTTGCACTCGCCTGCCACACCGCGCCACACCATGCCACACCACGCCACACCGTGCCACACCGTGCCTGCTAGTGAAAACAACTAATCTAATAAAATAATCATTCCTTGGTAATTGTGTCAACCTTTTTTGAATTGCGTTGCGGGCAGGTGCTTTATTGAGAAGAACCGATGCAAGAAACTCCTCGACATATCTTTTAAAATAATATTAGATTAGACAAAGTACATACCAATGTACTAGTAATTTGTTTACAGTTATTTATATGATTTCTTAGAAATATCTGTCTATACTCAAAGAAAAGAAAAAAAAGGCAAAAGAATGCAAATATTTTGAAATGTTCGATACCAGCTCCTCGGTGACAGGTACCTGTATACCTTTACCTTGAGTTTGAAATGTTCGTATCCTTAGTATAATAAATTCAATATAATTCAGCTTTTAT
Source organism: Asbolis capucinus (assembly GCA_018249125.1). Classification (NCBI taxonomy): domain Eukaryota; kingdom Metazoa; phylum Arthropoda; class Insecta; order Lepidoptera; family Hesperiidae; genus Asbolis; species Asbolis capucinus. The sequence goes on from DWJZ01003161.1 coordinate 14,916, forward strand.
TTAATTTCATTCTATAAAAGATGGAAAAGGGGGGTGAAAGTTTGTACTAAAATACCTCCAAATATACATATGTAGTACTAGCTTCCGCCCGCGACTTCGGCCCCGTGGACTGAAAAAAGATTAATTATGACAGTAAAATCCCCACTTACAAATACAATGTGATCAATGAAGAACTACTCTACCGATTTTGTGTAAACTTCACAGAAACCATCTACTACATAGTCCGAACAAAGCAAAGACGTTTGGTTTAGATAAGCGAGCCCATTCTTGAGTTATAAAATTACAACGAAAAGTGGTATTGATTTTTATATATGTACATATATAGATTTATTTTAGGAATTACTTCAAATCTCGAGAAATACTTAGTATTTAGGATGCTTTTCATCCTTAATTATACCAGGGTTCCCATGGGATACGGGATGAATGTTTGTATAGGATTATTGGTGCACTGGTAATAAAAAAAACAATGTATGTGTGTAAGCGAAGCTGCGGGTACAGCCAGTTATGTTAATAAAAATAGATTTATTGTGAGCCGTTACAATGTGTGTGTATGTATGTTCTGTCAGTGCTGCGCGCCCGGTGAACTGTGCAGTGCTTAGCGGCGGTCATGTTAACAATGGCGACGCTGATATATTGTCATCTCCCTCTATCACATACTCATCGTTATATTTCATTTGATATTTTGGTTTCAAAATATGTTTTGTACAATATTAGCAACAAACACACGTACACACACACTCAAACCCAGCACAAGCTCGCAGTTAAAGACAAGTAGTGACGGGAGACCCGATGTAATTAAATTGGTGTAGGTATATATATATCACCGTAGCAGGAGATTCACGAGAATGTGTGTGTTTCCCGTTAAACAGTTTCGCAGTTTAGACAAATTTCAATGAAGTTGCAAATGGCTTTTGTTGGGAAAACAAGTTATTCTAAATTTCAAATTATTATTTTATATGTGTAATGCACACTCAGTGACGCTCGTCAGCCTGGGTTGCTGCCGGTCATGACGCACGACGACATACGTAGACAGGATCTCTAGTAATTATAATAATATTTTCTTTAATTAATTCCGTCATGTACATATTTCCAATGCATTATTTACTTATCAAAGTATTAACTTTTTGCGCTCGTACTCCATATAAACTTTAACTGTGCCAAGCTTCATAGTCCTCCATCCGCGCCATGTTCGCACAAATGGCTACAAAGATTTTGGTTCACGTCTACACGGCTTAGGGCTCCGACTGAGGCTTCTGACTCTGAGACCTTCGACCAATGTCAATGGCAAACGATACTTTTTGACCAGGTGTGGGCGAGTGGGGCGGCGGTACAGTGGGCGGCGGCGAGTGGTGGGCGCTAGGCCTGGGCGCGCTGGGCGGTGTGGGCGTGGGCGTGGGTTCGGTGGGAGCGCTGGCGCCCGCGCCGCTGTGGCACGACGCGCCGCCCGCGGCTGCCTTCAGAGCGCTCCTCCACAGGTAACACACTTCCTTCCAGGTTGTGCGTCTTCTGCTGCCGAGACGTTACACACTTATGTTCATCATATACCACCCTCCTACTATATACTAAATCATATTCTTATAACTTCTATTTACTGGAGAATAAATTCCTGGTTCAGATACCTACCAATAGTGACTGCCTGACATTACTAGGTGAACGGGAAAAGGTAGACAATAATTTCATGAGTTGACTGTCCAGCAGAAGATACAGCCGAGAAAACTTTAAAGACATTACAAATATTTAAATGTCAATTATAGAAGCAGCGGTAAGTTGAGCAGGTAAGACACAGCGACCAGCAGTAGAGCAGCAGTGGAGCCCGTGGCAACGATCTTAGCTCCGTTAGTAGTTAGATGATGAGGGAGCGTTCTTTTGTTGGCAGGTACGTGCTGGCGCTGCCGCCCGCGGCGCCACTGTCGCCCGCGCCGCGCTCCCCCTCGCCCCCGCGCTCGCCGCTGCACGACCGCTACAGCCGCGTGCACACGTAGCCCGCCGTCTCCCCGCCGCGCGCGCTGCACCACGGCCAGTGAGGCCGCGAGCCGCCAGTGTGGTGGCGCTACTGGTCACCGCCGCCGCGCCCGTGAGACGGTCGGATGTCTACCGCCTACTTCACCCGCACCGCAGATGAGGGACAATCTTAAATAGATGATTATTTTTAAGAAAAGTCTTGTATTGTATTTATTTTCATTTTAAGCAGGAAGGAAATGATACAACTTATATTTTCATCAAACCATTCAAAAGATATGACCTTCCGTCACATTTCCTTAATGTTTACAATATTGTGAATTAATAACACTAGAGTAAGAATAAGAATTAACGTACGTAAATAGGTCCCATTTCAGTTAAATTTACGTAACAAATGTACCTACGTCATGATGTATGGACCTATTATGGTACGGACAATGATGTAAGCGCCACGTTCCGACTAACACACCATACGACAAGGACACATCCGACTAACATAACATACGACAAGGTGGCGTCCGACGAAGTCAAACGGCAGTCGGGACCCACACCGACACTGGTGTAGTGTGGCGGCAGTCGGGACCGACACCGACACTGGTGTAGTGTGGCGGCAGTCGGGACACACATCGACACTGGTGTAGTGTGGCGGCAGTCGGGACACACACCGACACTGGTGTAGTGTGGCGGCAGTCGGGACACACATCGACACTGGTGTAGTGTGGCGGCAGTCGGGACCGACACCGACACTGGTGTAGTGTGGCGGCAGTCGGGACACACATC
>DWJZ01003162.1:0-17653 GCA_018249125.1 Asbolis capucinus
TGTCTTAAGTTAACCTTTTGAATTCCAATTCAGCTCGTTTTGCGCCATTTCAATTCTTTGATCTATTGCTTTAATCTCATCTTCAACTAAATCAAACTCTTCCTTTTGACTATTCTTCCTTATTTGATTATACCAATCAATTGTGATGCCAAGATTTATTCTATATTGTCGATAAACTTCTTGCTTTTCAAACAATTCCATGCTTTCCTTAGGTAATAATTCTTGAACATCAGTGTTAGTACGTAAATGATGAACTTCTTTCATTAAATCTAATAGCTATAAAAGAAGACGGAATTAGTGTAAACTTATTTAGTGTAAACAAATTCAAGAGCACGTGAGTAATGGAATTTATTAACTGACCGCAGGGCTGAAATTCAGTATTAGGTCTGATCCCTGTCGAGATAATATCGTTTTATTTGTGTTCTCTTCAATAATTTTCGGGATAGTCACGGACCAACCTTTGAACAATTTTGTCTTAAATTCATTGATGTCATCAATAAGCTTCTCATACCGAGCAAAAATTTTGACTGCCGCATCCGTTTCTTTTATCCTATATTTAAAAGTTATTTTTATATTTGTAATTAGAATATTCAGTCTAACTTTATTTTAATTATTCCTTGTGTATTGTATTTGGTAATGGGAAAATTATAAAAAAATATTCATATTTGTGAAAATACTGTACCAAAGTAATTATGAATATCTAAAATTGTACCCTTATTGGTCCAAAAAATATTATATGTAGAGAGCAAGCAAATAATCAGCTTTCGCAATTTGCCCCACCCAGCTTACTTACGGGTGCGGCAAATTGCGAAAGCTAGCTATAGGCTTAGTTATCCTTCTAGCTAGCGTGGTCATGTAAAGCAGGCCGCCTGCGACAGGTGGAAGGTACGCGTCGATCTCCATATGGCCGTACTTTTCGAAGCGGTGGCTCTGCTCGCTGAATAAATCCTGAAAACATTACAATATATTGATTATATATTAGCTATGATTACACCTCAATTAATCTTCACTTCCGGGAATACAAAGGAAAAATAATTTAATGTAAGTGGTGCTTAATCAAAGTCAAAGTGAAAAATTATTTAAACGTAGGTATTAATAATACACTTATGAACTATATTTTTTTTAATCTACCACTGTTTTCGAAAGGCTTTATATTGAGGAGAAGAAACAGCGAAAGATATTACTCAAGATATCTTTTCAATGAATATGAATTTTGACTTACTTCGCAAATAATAATTTCCTCTTCAAGCATTGCAATAATTTCACAGTATTTAGCAGTAAATTCATTCCTTATCAAAGGTCTCTCTAGCAGTGATCCCACTATGTCTATCAACTGAAAATAAATGTGGAGAATTTAAATAAACTATCATCATCATCTGTTCCTCAAAATATAGTGTTCTGATAAACCATATATCATATCCTACCTTAAATACTGCTTCCAAAGTGGAACAACTGTCAAAAGATTCAACAAGTACAGTAGACAATTTTAAATCTAAATCAATAATATTTTCTTGAAATTCTTTAAAATCTTCATTAAATGTTTCGTCGTCAGGATCCAGAACATCATACGACTTAGAGGCAAACGCATGAAAGTAGGAATCAAATTCCGCTGAAATGTCTCTGATTTGTCCTCCCAAAACACGGCCTTTCATACCACCAACTTCTATTTTTTCTAGTTTTTGAAACTCCAGGACGGTCTTAAAGAACCATTGTATGGTATTTAATCTTTGAAGAAATTTGTTCATTCTTTCAAATACAACGTTTGGATGGAAGGTCCAAGGGATAACGGCTCTATCAATGAAATATTTGGGCAGATTTTCTTTGAAGTAATCGAACGTTTGACGAAATTTCTTCAAAATATCAATTGTTAGTTGGATTCGCTGCCTTGCTTCATCAATATCACTATGAAATAATGTACTTGGGTCCAAACACTTCTTTGCCTTAAAATTTAATAATTCCACGTTAATAAAAATATTAAACTTTTAACACTATAGACCTCATTTTTTCGATCAGTATATGTTATAGACGGTAAACCAAGAAATTATATACATATAAATACGTATGTGGGATTCCGGAATCACCCTTATAATTACCGGCAATTTATAAGTTTTACCGAGTTTTTAGGTCAAAAACAGAGGACGGCCGAGCAAACCGGCGATCCTTATAATATTATTACAATAAGATTATAGTAAGAAGTATTATTATAGTAAGTACACAACATTAGGATTTACCTGATAAATGAGTAAATTACAAATTTGCTTTATCAACACCATTAGCTTGGATGAGCTGCAGTAATACTTAGAGTCTCTCCACACCAAGCATATGACATGAAACAGCGGCCGAAACAATGGTTGACATTCCGTGAAGTCGGTATCTTCTAAGCCTTGGAAATGCTTTTCCAGTGTCCTAAGATACAAGTCAATCTCCCGAGCTTCGGCCAAAGCTGGAATTTATATAAATATCTTTGGACAACTCACACTCGGCCATCTGATCCCAAGCTAAGCGTTAGCTTGTACTATGGTGATCAAACTGCTGATAAACGTACATAAATATGTTTATATCCGTACTTATATAGATATTTCCAACCAGACACAAAACAAACATTCCTGCTCATCACAGAAAAGTTTGACCTGGGTGGGAATCAAACCCACGACCTTCGGCTAGCAGTCACGTTCAATAACCACTAGACCAACCAGCCTGTCGATACAATAATGTTATGTTCAGTCAATAGACTCCAGATATCCAGGTGTAAATTACATCCTTCATAAATATTCAAAACTCTGGAATCAGGATTTTCGCTTTAAATTTTACTAATCCAATGATTTTACAACCTCTAGAAAATTTTTGTACATAATTTTCAGGCCTGTTGGAGGTTTTTCATTTTGTATGTAACATCTACAATTGGATTGTTTTTAGCTTCGATAGTATCATTGTAACATACTTCTTAACTTAAATTTTTGTAGTATTATAATTGAATATTACCTGAAACGATATTTTTGAAGAGGCGACTAAAACAAGGGTAATACGCAGAAGTTGTTTTTTCTAATATCACCGCCATACACCGCACTCTCTCAGTGCGAAGTTGATCATAAATGTAGTTTAAATTATTCAATCGAGATTTCCAAAATGCAAGTTCTGAAAACAGAATACATGATTTTATACTTAACATGTTGTGAATTAAGATTATATTATACTATAATATGGGTACTTGCGATTTTGTACGACAACATTAACTTGAATACGACCTAACTTGAGGATTGGTCTCTTGAACGAGAGGTTCGATTCGAATCCTGCGCGCTCTTTTAATTTTTAGTCATATGCATAATTTAATTATTGCTTGTTTTGATAGAGGAAAAAACATGAGGAAACCTGACCTGAGAGTTCCACATCAGATAATCGAAAGTGTAATTTGAATATACATATGTGTGGTAGTGGCCTGTACCTCACATTGTGAGAAGAAAACCGAGCCCAACGGTGGGGCAGTTATGGGTTGCAATAGATAGATTGTGGATAGATTGCTTTAGATTTGTTTAATAAGTAAAAGAATAGAACGCGATTTCTTTCTAAATATTGTAACTTGGGCATAAAAGCAATCAAGTACAATAACCTCATAGTTATATAGGTAAAAATAGACCGTTAGTTACCTACATATTGAATAGCGAAATCATTGAAAGTTGTCGACAGCTGGCCAGACGACCATGTAGCCAATTTTATGGTTTTCCTCACTAAATCATTATCATTAGCGGGAGTATGGTATCATTAAAGATACATTGAAATAGTTTAATGAAAGCTCGTTACGTCGGCTGTTATATATATATTTAATATGAGTTTCTCGTAACTATACATATAATGCCATGTTTTCACATGCAATTTGAAATTTATAGATTTCACGGTGATTTATCAGTAAATTGGCAGGAAAACAGATATTTTGATTGTTGAAAATTTTATACCGTAGAACTGGTTGTATGCACTTTTTATATACATAGTTTATGTATTGAATTGTCGTGTATTTGGCTACTCGTAAAAATCGCATGGAAATTAGCACTTTGACAAACTGGCCACTTGGACTTTTTGGTTAGGAATTCCAAATTAAAACGGAAGTTTATATTTTACTTAATATTCCTTTTTTATATCAATTGATAAATTAATTTTAATTCACTTTAAACAAATGGTAATAGAAATGGAGAATGATGTTATATGACGATTAAACTCAACAATAAATTATACTTTTCTTAATATATATAGCTTGGTATTTATACAATTTTCTTTAGTACATACGGTCAATGTTTATAAACAGAAAAAAGAGAAAAGTATTTCACTAAATTGTGTGAGAAAGAGAGCAAAAAATAATATCTAACCAGCACTGGGCAAAGGATTTTGTCCATTATCGAAAGCCTGCGATGAGTCGTCCATCATGACGTCATTGATCTGCTGCGCCCACTTGATGACCACGCCCTCTATAGCGCTCTTTAGGTACAGATCTACTTCAACACCCTTGAGTACTTCCTTTTCTGCTTCATGGACGAGCTCGACTCCCACCGGCATCGGAAGAACCGTTTGCCCGTTCACTTTTCCTTTCACCTAGACAAATATTGTTACTTTAATAAGAATATCCCGAAATAGTAACTAAGTTATGCAGCGGAAGACATGAGTACAATCGACACCTCCTTGAGTATACAGGGGGTAGTAAATCCGCTTAACGACTATTGGACCAATAGACATTAGCAAAGCGCCATACATGATCAGGCGCAGTCAAAAAATTCCATGAACAAGAATGAAATTTAATGATAATTTTATATTTGTAATTCTCAGTCTCTTTCCATACTTATTATATACCTCGTTCGTAATGAGGTACGAAACAAAAAAATATGCCAGGTCTGTTACAAGATATCTAGATATTATTGTAAAATATCTGATCTAAAATATAAAAATATTTAATTTGAATCGGGGCCGTAATATTTATAAACACAAGGTGTTAAGAATAAGTAATTATTTCGAACAGAATTACAAATTATAAAGACGCGTTTACGAAGCCTGATAATACGATTTTTTGTGGTCAAATATTATTTTAAACATCTTAAATATCCCGGTGTTTATAGCTATCTCACTAATGTATTATGCAAAATTGATAAAAAACCATTTTTTTAAGACCTAACCTAACTTTAAGACCTCAGACCGCAGTCATAAAAATTGTGCCTTAACTTTCCTGTGTCGCTTAAATAATTTGTTTCGTCTTAGAAAATTGTAGCTGGCTTAACAATAAATTGGCTGACAACGCATCGTTGTCTTTGGTTTTTATATGTACAAGAGCAAGATTCTCACTTATTATCGTGTAGTCCAGGGCTCAGATGTCTGCTATGAGTATTGAATTAAATATGTACATCTCATTTACTTGACTACCTTTTACTGAACTAACAGTTAAAACAATCAAAAATATAAAACTGATATTACAGATATACTTACCTCATAAACAGTACTTTTAAGGTTGTGAATTTGTTTCAGAATATCTTGCGAGACCACCAGTGGCCAACCTTCATGATTCAACGGATTTGACAATAACGGAACAAACACTTCATCTACTAGTGAGGCCAATTCATCGATGAGTCTTGGAGCAAGATCACCTGGTTGAAACATAAGAATATTTCTTATACAATTTGTATTTTGATACTAACCCATTTTCGTCAACAGATTGGTGCATTTTGTATAGATAAGTAATGCTACACTTGTTTTTTAAAAAAAAAACAACAGTTGTTACTGGATATAGGCCATAGTGACAACTTAGTTACCCACTGCATGATAGAAAAAAAAAAATGTAACCACTACAAACTCACCAAATATAACCATGTCAGCACAGTTTTCTTTCGGGACGACATCTGGCTTCTTCTTCACAAAGTAGACAGCTTTATTTTTTAAATAACAAGGAAAGGATATGACGGGGACGAGTTGAGCGGCGTGGGTCAATACAATGACGAGAAGGAGTGGGTATGGCTTGTCCACGAAGTCTTTCAAAGTGGACCTATGCTCCTCTATACTAAGGACCCTCATCCATTTTTCTGGCTTCAATTTCAACGATTTTACTACGTATGAGCCAATGAAATCATAGCGAGGGTCTTGGTTAGAGGTCGAAGGGCCAGGTTGATCCATTTTAGAAGAAATTTAAGGGTACGTTCATCTTGAAGTATTCTAAGTGGGATTCGAGGTAAAGCGGGTCACCAGCTGAAGGCTTCATGAAGAAGTGTACGAAGAAAGGCCGAGCCTGACAAATGGCAAGTCACGCGAGTCCCATAGTGGGCGGTTATGGAACGATGTCTCCTTTGTAACGAGCTATCAACTTTGCTTACAAAAATAGATTATGAAGTAGAGTTAGCAGAACAGTCGAATTAGCTCCTAATCTTTTCCTTAAAATTCGACTACAATTTATTTAAAATGTTGACTAAGCGGGCGCCTAAATAAATATATATTACTGACTGATAGAAAACGCCTAAACAAGTGTGTTTAGAAGCATAAAAATTCGTCTAGAACTGGTTTATAAATTATGCACGCTACATTTTTCAAAATTCGACGAAAACCCTTGCGATGACCCTTACGAAGAGCTGTTGCGCTAACACCCTCATAAAAGTCCAAAAAACCGCGTGTAAAGTCGCGGACATTTGTAAGAACTAAAATAAAATACTAACACGCATGTTGTCTGTGGACGGTACGCACATCGACAAGCGCGTACCAGGCAGGCAGCGCACCGCCCTCTGGTGTACCGCCGGCGAGATGACACTCGCGACGTCGCGAATAAGGTCAAATGTCACTAGTGCACCGCCCCGAGGTACAAGAAACTGGCTATTACTTTTCATGTAGGAAACCAACTTTCTTCAATTATTCTAACGCTGCACTCTGTAGTATTTCGTATTCGATTGCTTTTAGTTCACGGTTGTTAATTGAGAAGTGGGCGACAAATTTACTACCAGAAGCATTTTCTTGAAGCACTTTCCAACATGTTTTTTCGAATAATATTGAGGCAGATGCAATAGAAATTATCTGTCACTAACTCCATTCAATTTAAACTAGATTCCAGAATTGCTAAACTATTACAGTCAGAATAAAATAGCGAGAAAACTTCGTACAAGTATCTTGTACGTTTTAAGACACTCAACGACGACAAAAACATTAAACGTCTGTGTTCAGTTGGTATCTACATTTATGATCTGTCTAATATAATGTCGAAAAGACGAATATATTGCCAAAAAAATTGCCTTAGATGCGGGGTCTAGGTCGAAACTGCGAAGTCTCATTTCCTGCTTGCCTTCAAAACGCGACCTCTTATAATTTAAAACTAGAAAACATGTTATAACTCAGTAAAATGACGGCCTCAAAAGATTGTACGATACTTAGCTATAAACAATATTTTATTCAAATGTCTTAACGATTTCCCATTTATTGAATACATTATAACGTTAACTTAAGCTTATTTGTTATTTAGGTATGTCCACAAAATAAGTTTGTCCGTAAGAAACCTCCTGAGCGATATAGATTCTATTTCAGATCAAAATAATAAGAAAATATAAAAATATCGTAACTCAATGAAATATTTTTAGTATAGAAAGCAGATTTAATTAATTACGTTAGTAACCTTCACCAATCCGCACTGGAGCAGCGTGGTCGAGTATGTTCAAGGGCTCCTCAGTCACGAAGAGATACCAGTGATCAATAGTGGGCCATTGAACAGTTGAAGCTACGTACAAAACAGCTGTGAAACGTAATTAAAATGTACCTAAAGTACCTCGGAAGAGGTGTTTCATGTTTCAAGACTACTTTCGACATTTTTACAAGCTTTACTTAACTTGCAGTGTATGTTTCTATATTAGCATGTTAGTATTAGTTTGCTGGTTTCTTCGTGTCAAATCTTGCAAGCTCTTAAGCTTACTATATAAGTTCTTAAACTTACGCTACGAAGCTGAAATTTTGCATATATCTTCGTCCTGATGACAATGCAATTTTATGATAAGTATGACCTAATACTACACTCGGATTGACTCCAGACAAGGGAATTCCTCAACGCTTTACAATACAGTTATAAAATTTTAGGTGATTTCATAATACGGCTCTGTTATTAAAATGTGTTCTTAAAAAATTTAATAAACCTCGTTTCTTTGATATAGATCCAATGTAAAGTGACATTAATAACGAAGAATTCGTAGATTATTATAGGGCCAGGTTTTGTATGGCATAAAACTATGAGGTTTTTGGCATGTTTTTGTCAATGTTCCCAGCGGTGGCGCAAAAATTATACTTTTTATACTGTTTTCAGACAACCTATTACTTTATAGTATCTTATTAATAGACACTAAATTTGTTTTTTTATATTAACTTTACTTATGAGCGTACTGGAAGACATTTTTTATAATCATTATTTTACTACGTGTTAATTCTTAATTTTATTATTATTTTACTACGTATTAAGTATGTAAAGTACTTTTAATACTATCCGATCGGGGCAATCGTGATTATTGCAACAATGGAATTCAAATTAAGTACTGTCTTCGCTATTAATGTTTGAAATCTCCACAAATCTACCTATAAAATACCTCTACACATGCAATGGCCTATATATAAAGGTAAAAATTTAAAGAAAACAAAATATATTTTATAATACATTTATTGATAATGACAGCAATGGTTGACTCAAATTTGCTACTTGGCAAAAATATTTCCACTAGAAGTGAACTATTCACGTATTTAAATATTAAAATCTCTTTATGTTTACAATAATGAAGATGCAACCATCATTTCTACGACCGCTTATCACATTAAAAGAAATACATTTGATTTGTGATCTATAGTAAGTATATTACACAATCCTTACTGGCAACACAATATATGCAACCTCGTCTATACTAAAACATGCGTCACAATTACATTAAATAATAATGTTAACAGTTTAAAAGCTCGTACTTTAGATTGACTCAAATAAATACAACATACGCTACAAGATTATAATAAAACAATAATAAAATAATATAAAACAAATAATTTCATTTACCTATTAATTCTATTGTTTAAAACAAAAGCACAGCACATGGTCAGCTTAATTTCTAAAAATTAAATTAGGACCTAGAGACGCTGCTTTTAAGGTGACTATTAGCCTAACCCTAGGAGCGCTAGTGCTCCGGCTCGCGGCTCCTTCCGATAGTTCGTTGCCCTCGTCTACCAACAACTACTGGACAAAAGCACATCGAGAGTTTCAAAGACACATCCTACTATATTTGAAAACACGATACCTCAGAATCCTTTTAGACATCGTTCCGACTACACATTGAGCTGTTCTAGTCGATGCCAGAATCGTACATTTCTACAAGTTAAGTCACAAATGCAAAATGATACTCGCTTCCGTCTATAAAAATCTAACTTATCCCAGTAAAGTACCACTACTTGAAATCGGAACGACATGGTAAATGGAATGTATTAAGTACGAGAGCCTAATTAGCGTTCGATACGTGCGACATGACGTCAGTCGAGCCTTACACATCATCAGCTACGTATTGGCAATAAATTCTCGAGTGCATACATCTTAAATCGATCGCTCAACATTTTTTGACAACATTTTTTTGTTATTATTATAAATGGCTTAAATTTAAATGCAAATATACAACGTCGCGTCGAGGAATGGAGGCAAGTGGCGGGGCGCAATGAGACGCTCGAGTGAAATACTTACAAACACTAGAAATAACGAGGCGATTTAAATCTATTTGTGTACTCATTTAAGTGTACTTATCGATATTACGATTACATCACTAAGAGGATGGAATATACATTAGGTGAGCTATAGACTACGCCGCCACGTCTCATTATCGGTTACGCGCGTTACTATGCTATATAATATAATCTGATATTTACCCGATCCAGGCAATACTCCAAATAGCTACCGTACATCTCACACTAACGACAATAACATGAAGAGGACTCGTCACTAATAAATTTACAGATTCACAGATTTATTGTTCGAAAGTGGATGGAGATAATAATTTGAGGACAATATGTTATTATAAATGACGTTTTAATGTTATCAATATACAGCGCGCCGAAACACGTCTACAAACATTTTTTTTTTTTTAATTTTTACATTACATTTCGAAATCCTACACAACCTAACGGATAAACCTCTGGCGCAGCTGCCGGACAAGCTGTAAAAATATACACCTTCGCGTACAGCCGCCCGCAGTTACAAAACACAAGCGACTTCCGCGCGCGACTGTACGCGACAGAGTCGAATGAAGCAGAAATAACTAGTAGGAATATATGAGTACATGATTCTCAAATGTGATACATTTATCTATGTATATTCTAATATAATCTTAATTTACCGACGAAAACGCTCGTAAAACGCCGCGTCGCCCGCCAGCTGCGCCTTTTAACAAAATGACATCGCTGTCGGGTCTTTCTGTCCGTCGCAAATGGTTGGTGTACTTAGTACAAGTCTTTTACAAGGACGAAGATGTGATATTGGACGATTTCGTACTAATTTGAGTACTAAATTTGATTTCGAAGGGCGAAATTATAAAATGGGACGCAATAAAAATACATTTTTTTAAGTTAACGACGCACCTTCGTCTCATGGCAAGAAACTATCACAATAAAGACATTCGTGTCATCACACGATGGTACTGAGCAATTCGAAGGCAAAATCTAAATGCAATTTTAAGCACTTAAAGGATACAGCTCCATCTGTCGAACGAAAAACGAAGCCCGGAATGATAGCGGAAACTTAAAATGCTCATAGGAACTTCATCTTAAAAAAATGTTTTAAGGACAGTTCAAAGGGCAATGTTATATGTAAATCGATTGATTAGTAATTTAATTTTGGTAAATTGGTCACAAAATTTCTTCGGTTTAAAATTCAAACGGATATCTGTCACTTGGGGCATAGGATCATCGCGGTCATTCGGTTCATTAATAGTAAGCAAGCATAGTCAATGATGTGTTAATTAATAAATAATTCTATCACGACGTCTAAAATACAAACTATACAGTAAAAAAATCTATACAAATAATCCACCGATACTTATCACCGATCACAAACAATTCATTGGTTTCTAAAATTAAATTATTCAATTATTCAATATTAATCAATTAATACACACTCAAAGATTCACATATTTACAATCGAAACCAATAATAAAAACAATAAAATAAAATTAATATTAAAAATAAATCACATAGATACGTAATCGAAAATTTGGGATTCTATTTACAAATTCAATTAAACGTATATAAATAATAAAAAATTGCAACCAAATGTTGTACAGACAAACACGCAAACATAGAAACATTCACACGTTGGGACAGCGTTATCGAAGGTGGAAGGTAACGGGAGTCTGCGACGTTGTGTTGAGTGCGTCAACAAACGCGAGACGATCCACACTTCCCGACGACCGGAGTCGCTCGCCGTCAGTCATTCAATCAGTCAATCATTAAGTCAGTTATCCCTTTAAAAATACCGGTTCATACATTGTACGACAATATACCGTGACGTTGGTGCTACGACTGTACGATATCGTGACGACTACGACGTAATGTCGTATATTACTTACAACTTATTTCGTGTGCTTTGACGTGCATAGATATGACGACTTAATATAAGAATTTGTTAGATCTTACGACGTGACCGGGAACGTTATCATATTACCTCCTCATTTTATTGAATTTTGGTGAATTATGTGCTGAATAATATCAATAGACCAACAAGAATGAACAAATTTTAAACACACGATATCGTGCCATCGAACGGTATTACCAACGTACAATGTAGTCTCAATTCACTTCATATGCAGCTCGATAAGTCTTCATTGCATATGCTTCATTTCAGCCGTCACTAAAGCGTACGATACGATGACCCCACGCGCTGTTACATCACTTCACCTAGCGAAAAACGTAAATAACAAAGGATTATAAGCACCATACGCGTCACACTGCAACAAAACAGGTCCGGATTGTAGATATGGGGTTGTGGACGTTATCTGATAAATTCGGTCCAAAGTGTTCCGCGGAGGGATCGTTGCGGGGCGGCGGGCGGGGGCCGGGGGGGCCGAGGGGCCAGAGGGCCGAGGGGCCAGGGGGCCGAGGGGCGCGAAGTCTATTTGCTCCTAGTTTTGGTGCCAACGGCGTTTATGCTGTCACCACGACTCCGCGATCTGTGTAGATTGTGTAGGCCTTCTCCTGTAAAATAAATATTTAAAAAATATAGTAATTGTAATCATGTAATCACTCAGAAGGTTCAATAAAAGAGTTCATAACGATTTCAGTAAACACAAATTTGCCATAAAAAAACAGGGAAGCAAATACTGAAGTAGCAATGAGACCAGGTCTGATGAATAAAGGACAGAGAGATAGAAGACAAGTAGTTGGAAGACGGGTAAAAGGAAAAGTTGAAGGAAAGAAGAACAGTTAAAGAAGTAAACAAAAGACGGGGAGAAAGAAGCGGAGTATTAGAAAAAGGTAATGAAGGATAGGGAGAAAGAAGGTAATGAAGGACGGGGAGAAAGAAGAAGGTAATGAAGTACGGGGAGAAAGAAGAAGGTAATAAAGTACGGGGAGAAAGAAGAAGGTAATGATGGACGGGGAGAGAGAAGAAGGTAATGAAAGTCGGAGAAAAAGAAGAATTGTTGAAGAAGGTAAAAAAGAACGGGGAATAACAAAAATAGTATTTAAAGAGGAGTGTCCAAGATACCCTTGCTATGCGCCCGTTTGAGCTCGGTGTCGCGGAAGGCGCGCACGGTGCGGCCGCGCCGGTCGTGCACCAGCTTGTCAGGCCGCACGAAGATACCGTGCCGCGCGCGACACGAGAAGTAACGCGTGCCGCCTACTGACCCGTCGTTCTTGCCTGCAAACATCATACACATAATTTTAGAGTTCGTTCAGATTGACCCAGATCAAAAAGTTTTAACATTTTAGTTGTTCATTCTTTTGTGTAACATCATAACATCCACCTATTCATACGTCCGTCCGTCCATTAAAAGTTTCTCAAGATAAATTCTCCATATTTGTTATTTTCTCACACGAACATCAGTACTATTTTTTATATTGAATGAAATTTAGCAAGGAGATAAAGATAAATGACAGTCTAGAATTATTCATAGTAATTTTTACCAACACATCACGCGGGCAAAACCGCAGGTGGAAACTAGTTTATAATCTATATCTATAATGTTTTGGCCTGAATGACGGATACACGTACAGCCTTAACCGCTGATTGTAGAAACCTGAAACTTGAGAAAGATTTTTCGAAATTCTATCCTTAGGGGTTGAAAAACGGAGGCAAGTCTTGTATACCGACATTTGTTATTTCCTTAAACTAATCTTATATTAAACCTATCAGCATAACTTTGACTAATGTTAATTAGAAACAGATCCTTGTACAAGTGTAATGGAGCATATATGCGAGGTTACCAGTGGGTGCGTCGAGCTCTACCCCGACCCAGAGTCCGTGCGCGAAGTGTGCGGGGCCGACGTATGCGACAACGCCCGTGCTGCTGCTCAGCCGCAGCTGCACGCTCTCGCCCACGCACAGCCACTCCGGCACCGACGACCACTCCACCGCTGGACACAATACAAACGGTTTGTGATATTAGCTGGCATTAGGAACTTTGCAGTTTGAGGTTAGTCTTGTAAGAACATAATACCAAAATTAATGTTAAAAAAGCATTTGTAATCTACCTTATGTCGTATTATTCAAATCATTTCGCAAATATATAAGGTTTCATCATATCAAGGTAATGATTAGTTTTCATTAAAACTAACGTAAACAACAAACAGAATAAAATTTAAAATGTATCATGATACCTTCCCCAATCCTCTCTGTGGATGAAGTGGGTGTGTCCCGTAGCGCGAGCGGCTCGACAGCGGACTTGGGCCGCGCGGCCTGCAGCGACGCGCGCGACCGCCCCCCGCCGCCTGCGCGTCGACGCACCACCTACACGTACAATACACACCCATGTTACATCATGACGTATGCTTCGACTCTAGATCATTTTTATAAAATATAAAATTTACTAAGTTTCGTAACTTTCATTTCATATAACATGCTGTCCTCATCACAAATATATTTTTTTTTATTTCTTACAGGAAAACTTACAGCTGTACCTTATAATATTATAATACGATGCTAAATTATATTTAAACCAGAAACCCAATTAATATTCATGTGTGCATATTCTTACTGCCTCTGTCAATTGTCTGCACAAAAATAAATTAAACTATGCCACTTATCCAATTTACGAATGACAATTATTAGCAGTATTAGATACACTAACAATCATTATAAAGTCCAACACACACAATAGTTACAATAATTCAGTAGGTAATTTACAATAACAGTTAAATTCACTTTATGTCAAATTGAGAAAAGTGTACATATGTATACCGTCATGAAGTACGTTGTTGTGACCCTTTAAATGGTAAGTATAGATTACTATGGGCTTCAAGGTTATTAAGTAAAAACATACATTTAATGCTTCTAATCGTAAAGTAAACTGAGATTAAAAAGCGGATTTGACTTATTGTCTTCCTAAGGTGTGGATTTGACTGTTTCGATGAAAAGCTGACCACTTTTGAAAATTATCTCCAGAATTAGAATACCACAGATTCAGTGGACAGATACGAGATCACAGACCTTCCCGGCGGGTAGATGTGTCGCAGCGGGCGCGGAGTCTGGTCCCGGGGAGTCGCTCTCGCCCAGAGAGGAGGCCTCCCGGCTGCGCGCACCTCGCGACGACTGCTCGGAGCTCACCGACTCCACTTCCGCCGCCCCGCTTTCCTCCTCCGTCTCGCCTGCCACAACGACATAATACGAGACGTCACACTAGCTCATACAAGTACTGTATTAATCACATCAACTATATTACATATCCAATTACTGAATCAATTTGAATAAAAATTGGGATAGACTAGAAATTGAGAAAGGCTACCTTTTATGGAAAAAAGACTTGGAAGTACTTGAAATACTTGATGAAAGTTTTATGGAAGCTCATCATCGTCGCATTTAAAAATATAATACTTTATCCTTTTGCACTTGATAAAAAACAAGTAAAGAAAATGTTCTAGCATTTTTAAAATTTCGACAAAATAAGGGATAAAAACTGTTCCACACGAAAATAGTCCTTAAAAAAAGGTAGTAAAAGTGTTAAACGAAAACGATTATCAACATAAATGGAACACTAACCAAACGTAGTATCGTGCGTGGTTTCACCGTTAACCATCACAGTATCCGTGACCTTGCTGGGCTGGCTGGACAGCACCTGGCTCTCGACGGGCAATGCCCCTAGAGGATCTACTAGCTGGTTGGCATTCAGGGCCTCCTTCGCAACCTCGCAGTCGCGCAGGAACGGATTGATACGATTCCTGGAACCAGGCGTCAGGACCGGAGTCTTGGCTTTCTCGAACGACGTATCCTCCAACTCATTCTTTGACTCGACGATTTCGTTCTTCAGTTCACTGATATCATTCCGTAATTCGGTTATTTCGTTCCTTAGTCCCGCCATAGATGTTTTCGTCCGGCTGAGCTGAGTGTAGTCCAACGCCTTATCGAAGTCCGGCGTATCATCGACCGACATACTCCGAATCGATAAGGTATCGTCGTTCGTAAGGTTCGTCGACGAGACGGCCTGCGAACCTGTAACGACCAAACGAAACTTACCTATACCTGAGTGATAACAGATTTGTTCCTCTAGCTTATTGTATCTAGCCTAATGGTGACGTAGCCAGTCTTTTACTTAATAATTTAAATATGTTAATACTAATGAAACAGTGCCATAACAGTGACCTACTCAATCGAGGTGAGTTGTGGACACTCTAATTTTGTGCACAAATAATAATTAAAATGAATACTAATTAAATTATTGTATGGAAACATTTTCTTCAGACTGCTATCACTATAATAATAAAAATAAACCTAGTAATCAATGCTATTAAAACCTAAAAAAAAATGCTCCAAAACTTCTTATGTCATCTCGTCTCAACGATAAATGTCTATTTCTAAACTGTGATGCTGTAATGCAAATATTATAAACTAATATCAAGTCTAGTGTCACAAACCCTACGTGAAATTGTGTAGTGCAATAGGCAACTCACCGTATCCGCTGGAGGATATGGAGGGCGAGTTCTTGGTGGGCACCCTCTCGCAGGCGAGCTCGTGCAGCGAGTCCAGTGTCTTGGACGTCGGCAGGAAGCCGCGCGGCGTGGCACGTGTACGGGTACGCTTCAAAGGTATATATATATTTTGGTACAATTTATAATTTTGTGGTTCAGGCAAAAAAATAACGCCAAAACTCATTAAAAGATACTGCATACTTATAACTTTATAGTGAACTTTTTCTACAACTGGTATTCATATGAAAATTACTCAAACTATTAGTATTGTATCAATACACGTCTAATATAGTACGAAAACGCACACGCACTTTCAAATTCACATGGATTTTCATACGCATACGCACCTTCCCATAAAAAGGTGATTGACATAGATACGAAAATGGCCATAAATACCCATGACATTCGCAAAATGTTTCAAATCCAAATGTATTTAATCGCCATTACTTTTTAGACAAATTTTAACACGCACACATATCTAAATTTTCAGATTAACATTCAAATATTACCTTGTAGACGTAAATTCACCGACTAACATTCAAATCATCATTAGCATTCACACACACAGACACAGAAACTCACGCGGGCATCACATCAATACACACACGCAAACATACAAGTACACGCACAAGCCCACAGTACATACCTGCGAGCGCGGCGTGGTGAGCTCGTCGCCGGGCGCGCCCTCGGGCTCCGAGTGCGAGTCCTCATCATTCCGGCGGCCGGGCTCCTCATGCAGCGTCGTCATACGTAGCCCCAGCTTACCGCTCGCAGGTGATGCTGTTATACAAAAGTCACGTTATACACGGGACAATATGAAGCGATATACATTTTCAAAGAACTAAAATTATATAAAAATATCTCTCTTTCTGAAACAGCAATTAATTCATTGAATGATTTCAAGCGACGACCGCACATCGTGAAGTGATGTCTCTGCTGTCAATCAGCTTTGCAAGCTAAAATATGTTTTTTCAATAAATCAAAATGATTCGTGTATAAACAGTGCATTTTGTAGTCAATGATTCTTAAAATAAGACTATTTATTATATTATTTTTTACAATTTTTTTGTATGTTTTCTTCTTGGCCGACGATGCATTGATGAGAACCAGTCTTGAACCGATGTGTATAATAATATAGGTTGGTAAAAAACTTATTTGCCCATGCCCACCATATTACGGAAACAATCCTTTATACTACGATATATAACGATATTTCAAGTAGTCAAACATTTTTTTTCTACTTTTTGTATTTCAATAGACTTCAAATTTAATTCATCTAAACTACAATAAATTACGTTGTGCGTCAAAAAAAATGCAGTAATTCTGATTTACTGCTAAGCATCTCTTTAACATATAAAATATACAGAGCAAATTAAAATCTATTCAAGTAACTACATCAATGTTATTATTATGAAGCACTATGCTAAACTATAAATGCCTTTCCTTATTTTACAAATAATCAATGATAGAAAATTCTTAAATAAAATAAAACTTGTCAAATGTCTAGCTAGTTATATCTAGC
>DWJZ01003163.1:0-17650 GCA_018249125.1 Asbolis capucinus
GGGCGGCATAAAAACTTTCGACAGATGGGTTGGCCATTAACCCCTCCACCAATCCGCATTAGAGCAGTGTGGTGGAGTATGCTTAGGCCTTCTGAGTATGATGAGAGACCCCTGCTCACTAGTGGACCATCGATGGGTTGAAGCCAATTAGTTTTAAATTATGTTAACCTATGGAATATCCTGAAGTTTTTACAAACTTTCACCTTCGTTCTAAGTTAAATTAAATTACTTTCTATGAAAGAATTGTTTTGCAAATTGTTTATAACAATCATTAATATATTCAATTGGACAGGTAAGATAAGATTGATAAGATAAGATTGTTATGTCGTTGGTAACTACTTTTAGACCTAACATTAAATTAGTTTTCCTTATACTAAGACTAAATTAGTTTTAAATCTGATTTAAGCTAAATAATCTGTTTGAACTCAGAATTTAATAATCATTAAATAGTCATTCATGTAAATAAACATTGAAACAATACATGATTATATGTATTTATTGAAAGTAGAAGTTATACAGCCTGAAAAATGTAACTATAACAATAAATTATATTCTGATAGATTTTATATTCATTAAATTAACTTTGAAAAAGCATTTTTTATTAAACCCTGAATTTAAACCAAGAATCGTAAGAATATAATATTTTTCAAATAAACAAACAGACAGTAACAGCTTTGTTTTTCTCATTTCATCAACATTTTAATATTTTTTACTATGACGTAATTTAAAATATCTATAATACTTTACGTGATGCCTCAACATCACGTACCAAAGCATTAGTTATCTAAACTATCGAAAATCTGGGAACACATCAGACGAATCGAGTTAATATTAGCCACCGCACGCGATGTACTAACCAATAGTAGTGATTTAACTTGACCAATGACGGTGCTTTATTTTGACGTTCTTTTACTTCTGCGCTTTGTCCAAATTTTTAATAGTATATTAAGTCATATGAGGCGTCTGTTTAAATAATTTATTTATTATAAATTCAGTCAGTTCAGGAATGACAAATACACGTAGTTTAGTTCGTTTTTTTGATAAAACAGAGTTGATGACAACTTAGTGACACTGTCAAAGCGAGAGCGCTATACGGCATCGGTCTGTCAAACTTCGAGTCCCTTAGATGTCAAGTCAACTAAGTGATAATGACGGGTGGTCACAGGTTGTCATCTCTCTGACAACGCCGAGCGCTGGCGTGACGAGATCAACATTGCTCATGATCGCGGTAGCACCACAGAGTACTTTATATTAAATGAATAACACGGACGTGTTTGGTAGAACATTTTAAACTCGATTAAAAATAATCTATGAATTCTGTTATTATTAACATCGTGTAATGTGTAAAGTGATTATCGAAATTGTTTTCCCTTGATATTATTATCGAAATGTCCGTTAAACAAACTGATTTTTTTTTCACCGTCCCTCAATCCACGTCCGTTGGAAATAGATGTAAAAAACGAAAAGAGATTTTTGTTTGTGAATCGCTTTGTTAATAAATTTAAAACAAGTAATACAATGAAATAAAATGAAATATTTATTATTTTGAACAATAAGTAATAGTACATGGGAATAGTCCACGATCCAGAGAACCATCTTGTACAGCCGACAAACTGGCCTACAGTTTGGCAGAATTTTAATAATTTACTATTGTAAAACTTTTTTGTTAAATAAATAAGAAAGTCATTATGCCGTCATGCCACATTTGTAATATTATATTTTTTTACAGATGCTTTTGTAAAGAGAAGGCGGCGAGTTCCGCAAATTGAGGTAAATGGATACAAATACGGGTTGCATATGCAAAACAATGGTAGAGGGCGCTGGCGTTGCGTGAAACAACGAAATGGATGTAAAGCAATAATTGTCACTGTAGACGATGAGATAATGTTCTTGAAAAATGCACATAACCATGAGTGAAGCGAGTCTAGGACATTTAAAATTTCAAACTACCCTCATAAAATTCGATTTGTTTTAAAACTTCTAATATTTATATTTAGAAAGCATATTCCAGCTACCGCAATTGTAAAATAATAAGATATAAGAACATGTAGTCTGTAGTAAATTATTATTTAAATTTATTTTCATTACTATAATCTCAATTATTATATATGTATGTTTGATTATTACAATTATTTGATGACTGCCAGACTCAATTGAGATTTTATTGATCAATTAATTTAATATATTAATTAATTTATTTGTTATATTCATTTATTATACAATAAGTATTTAAAAACCAATTTACTTTAAATTTGTAATATAACATGTAACAGCCATGGGGTAAAATAGGTCAGGTAATGAAGTAAAAATTGTTTTTTTTACCTTTAACAGCAAGTTCTTCAAGTGTAGAAGGCGCGGGTAACAAATAACAAATTTATACGTTTAAAACCTTACTTATTTGACAGAAAATCGTGTTACGAGAGCATTTTCAACGAGATTTCTCCGTTTAAGTCATAGAATAACAAAAATACCCCGAAGAGGTGGGAAAATATGTCGAAAACGTTGCGTTACTTGCTACAAAAAGCTTAAGCAAATGGGTTCTACAACTAGTAAAGCAAGAAAATCTGCCAAAAAGGTCAGCACTGAATGTCTTTTATGTAAAAAAGCATTTTGTTTAAACTGTTTCAATGAAACTCATTAGTGTCTATTTAGGTTCCAAAAAATAGATGGAATATTTTCGTTTTATCGTCCTGGAGCGAATTTTAATATTTTACAAAGTTTATTTTTGTTAATTTTAATTAATAAAAAAATTTACATGTTTGTTTTATTATCTCTAATTGATTATAATTGACTGAAAATGGAACAAAAACAATAAAAACGACCAACTTATTAAAGCATTTTTTTTCATCTACCTTCTCATTTTCTAATAATATTATCAAAATATTTGCAGCACTGAAAACTTTTCTATTCGTCTATCTATCCATTTAGAACATTATCAATTTTCGTTGCGCCTGGGAAAACCAGCCCGGGATTCCGTGATACATTATTTCCACATGATATGTAAAGCAAATTTTTCTTAAGTAACTCAATTTGCGGGAGACGCCCAACTTGTTGTACTTGTTGTACATTTCTCGATTGTGGTAGCTAACAGGCAACCAGTGTCCACGGTACCCCAGAAAACATGGTACCGCGCAATTTGTAGGACAATGTGACCGTTAAATTATATAAATATTAATTGAGCAACGGTAGGGGTTACATATTTTTTCTGTGAATAAAAAGATATTTTTAATAAAGAATCATTTATTCCTTATAATTCTTACACTTAGTGAAATAAAACAACTTGAAGTCTATAAGTTACATTTGAGGCCTTTTTAAGAATTACTAACTTGCCTCAACCTAATAAACAAATAAAATCGCAATATCTGATTTAATGTTCAAGAACTTTATTTTTCTCAAAAACAATTACAAAAATTAATTATGAGATACATTATGAATAACAACAAAGCCATTTCTTTTCAATATCTTTATTCATATGTGCTAAATAATTACTATGTCCAAAACTTGTTTTATTTTCCATCCACAATCCACTAGTTTCGATGGATTCCGCAAGCTGCAGCTTTGAAAAAAGCGACGACGAATCGCTGGGTCAGTAGAATACGTTTTTTTTTACACTGAATAAGTTAATGCTTGACATCGATTCCACCTGGTGGTAAGTGGCGATGCTGTCTAAGACATTTTCACTCTTCTCTTGAAGCCTCCCACACCGTACTTAGGCAGGAACACCGACGCAGCTAGGTATACCATTCCCTTGCAGTACGCATAATAAAAGACGAAGAAAACCGAGTCGTTCGGACCGGCGAGATGTTCACGACATAATGTATTAATATCCATGGATTTTCTGGTATTAGTGATGAAGTCAGAGTATTTAAATCTTAAGAGTTAATTTTTCAGCTCATTTCTAGTGTATGTTTCTTCTCCTTTCTTCTTTTATTCGCTTGTTGCCATCTTCGTTTCATAATTCGATGTTCTCTCACATTCATATCTGCCACTAGTTTCTTTCGAGTATGGTATTTTTCTAGATGCTTCCGCTTTGCGTCTGCTTCCTTTTCAGGATATTTTTTTTAGTTTCTCCCGATAACGCCGCTGTTTTTCTGCTGCTGTTAATGCCTTAATTTTTTGACCTGATGATATCTTAAAATAGAAAATGAGTCCAAAAAAAACAAATTTAAAATGACAAGTATGTAACTGGAAGAAAAAATATTATTATATGTAGTATAAGTAACACACACGAACATATTAGTATGTAGTATAAGTAACACACACGAACCAGTACTAGTTACACCTCTTTGATTTTACCCTTATCTCTTGTTTTCTGTGACAGTCGTCTCACATGTTGTCGTGTGACAGAGGTGTTAAAATATATTGCAAAATTGATATTGATACTTTATAAAAGGGTAAATCGTTACATAGGAAGGGAGGCAGCCCTAAATTTCGAATCAACGCCAACAGAGACCAGCAACATAGACTTTACCATCGAAGAGTTCATCGCCACTTACTATCAATCAGGTGGGATAGTAATCAAGCACTTGTCCAGGGTAAAAAAAGACACCCATTTCGAACAAAGACCCCTTGGTTATCACTACAGAACAAGTAAATTACAAGGAGTAAGTAACAAGTAGGCAAGTATATTCTATCTAATATACTCGACCTTACAAGGCACCAGAGACGGGTAATTGAGATATTTTCAAGTATTATTAAGAGTGCCAAAAATAATCATCATTCTATAATAGAATTTTTGGTTGAAATAATTACAATTAATAATAATAATAAATGAATACATGGTGATCACTCATGTTGAGAAACTGTGCACTAACGTACAGTAAATTTTATATGAAAGAATCACTAATTTATATTTGTCATTTGTGAACTAAGCTTTTTTATATTTTTTAAATTATAATTCCTGAAACTAAAAAACTCAAATTTATTTTAATAACATAAAGCTATTTTGCTAATAAATTTGTCTATTGTATTATTTTAATTAACTATCATTAATTTGCTTGTCCATGGTTTTGTTTAATTCTTCGTATATACTGTTAAAAGGTTTCAAACCTGCTGTAACACAAATTAAAGGTACTTTTTATACAAAAAAACAATATATAAAATTCTGTATTTTTATTTTTAAAATAAAGAAAATTTACAATTTCTGAATAATTAACTAATAACTTATTAAGAATATTATGTACATTAAATTATATATCTTAAATTTTAGCCTAAGTTATAACATAATTGTTTTTCTTAATAACTATTATTCCAATCCAGATTGTTGTTAATTTGAAACTTGCAACATCGGTATAAATATATAATTACAGATTCTTGTCCCATACTCCTGTTGTTGGTAATAAAATTATGCTCCTTTACTCGGTGCAAATTCGACCTCAAAATCAACAAGTTTGTATGGTACAAATTCCAGATCGAATTTGCACCGAGTATAGTTAGTAGATTATTACATAAAACTTATATGTTTAATGTATAATTTATAAATTTGACTAATTTACGATAAACAATAGATTATTTTATGTGTATATTCAATACATTTTGGTATTATTATCTGTTGTGTAAATCTTTTTTTTTCAAACGCTTACGTTTTAGATTCAATTATTTGTGAATATTATTAAGTGTATGAAAAATTGGTCGAATTTGTAAGAATACTTCTTTTAGAACATACTATTATAAAATAAAATGAAGGAAGTTAAAATTATAATACATACTTATGTATAATAATTAAACAAAAGGAAAATGAGGTATCTTAAAACAAATATTGGAATGATATTAATAATATTTACATATTATTATTAATTGCATATTAGCATAAGATTAAAGTAACAATAATCAGGCTTTGCCCTCATTTTGAATCCTATTCCTTGAGGGACGTCAAGTAAATTTTCGTAACAAACTCGAAAACTGCCTATTAATATTAATATATTACACGAAAATATATATTATTTCTATTTACATACAATGTTAGCACTTTTTTATTCAATAATATCCAAAAGAAACTCTTTATTTAAATTCGTTACTGCCTGCATTTCAATTCTATAAAAGTAGGCAATATTCTGTAGTAATTCTGAGTTTGCTAAAGTAATTATAAATCATACTGTCATTTTGCTTACAGTATATTATCCATGTGTCCATTTTACGTGTATTGTAACAGGTATGCAATTACACATTTTATGTTTAAATAGAGTGAAATATTTAAATGAATAATAACACATATTGGAACAATACATAAAACAATAATTCTACAGTTAATTTGCAATACAACAAATAATGTTATCATAATTAACAATTTTCTTGCATTTATATAATTAATTTTTTTTTAATCTTCAAATTTATATAAAAAATGAAAACATCATTATATTGAAATTTATATTTTAATGAATATGTCTTAATGTATAGTGTACATTTTTATTAAATTTTAGCATAATAATAAAATAATGTGCAATATCATGCAATTAATATTAGTCAGTATGGTAGAAATAAAAAAAAGTTAAATATTTAAAACTGGATTTATTGTACCAATTAAGTAACAATTTGTAATAATACACTTTGGTCATAAATTGCTGACAATACCTTTTATTCATGTCATTAAATTTTATTATTGTAAATGTCAAAGTCACAAATTTTGGGCACAATGGGAATCCGCCATAAAAGTTTTATTTATAGGTATAATAAAGTCAGTGCAATGATTATATGTATTGTTTCATTTTTGGACGTTCCTCAACAGCCTTCGACGACTATAAAAATAGAAGTTACTTTATAGTTATTACCTACAATCCTAACAAAATTTTACCGATGACAAATGTGTCTTTACATGTATTTGTCACCTCTAACATTTGACATCACACTTTGAATTTTATTATTTGTCTTTTAATAAATTTCATTGAACCCATGTCTAAACTTGGGCATTTGTTTCTTTACATTACCCATAAAATATACATCCTGTATAAGCGACCTAATTTAATAATCTTTAACACACCTTTTGCGGTGACAATAGTAGTAAACTCAATCTTATACAATAAGGAGCAATTCTTATATCAATATCTATTTATGTAGTCGAGTGATAGGAAACCGAATAATAAATTTTGACGAAAATTAAAGATTTTTTTGGGTTAAAGAAATCGGGTTTGTTTGGGTTAATCATGGTTGTATTTGGATTGGATATCTATTAATATATAATATGATACACATTAATATCATGATTTAGTTTTAGGGCCACGGATCCCATCATGATCATGCACGTTATATATTTTAATGATGGCGTCATTAAGTGTTGTCAGTTTGGCCTTGCATCCTTTGTCACATTTGTTGCACACCCAGTGTATCTCCTGCTTCTGATTGATGTGTTTCGATCTCTTCTTGAACCTGTATTCTCCGAGCATTATGATCGCGTTGCCTAATCTGGACCAGCTGTAGCGAGGCACGAGGCCACCTGGAAAATATTGGTTGAGCTTAATAAAGAAAATTTAATCTCTAGGGTAAACTTCGCTCCAGCGTTGAAATTTTTCTTAGTGTTTTTTGTCCTTCTGTAACGATAGAAGAAAGCTGTTAACCTACATCAAATATCGTGGTTCAGGTTAGTAATAGGGCGTGAAGAAATCACAGGAGTGGCAGACAATCTGATCTTCGACTAAATATTATATAATCTAGTATTCAAGTTAAGTCAAATATGCCTTAGAAAACCAAGATATTACACAGT
The DNA here is from genome assembly GCA_018249125.1 of Asbolis capucinus. Classification (NCBI taxonomy): domain Eukaryota; kingdom Metazoa; phylum Arthropoda; class Insecta; order Lepidoptera; family Hesperiidae; genus Asbolis; species Asbolis capucinus. Next base: position 7,697 of record DWJZ01003163.1, read on the forward strand.
ATACAATTTCAGACCATTCTTAAAAGTTTAATGTGTTTAAGAAAATCCACTTTAGGACCTAAGGGAAACACAAAAAAATACAGACATAAACATATAATCAGTGATAATATATTTTATTGCATCATAAAGTTTCGTTCAAAATCATTATACAATAATACAAAAATGTAAATAATATTTAATTTCATTTTCTATCTACGTAAGGTTCACACACTATTTATAACTTTCTTACTAATGGTAGATAATATCTATTTAGCAACTCATAAAAAATTAGACATATCATTTTTAATGTCCTATTTAAAAATAATATATTTTAAGAAATGAAAGCCATAACTATAATAAAAAAAAATAAGTTAAAATCATAACAATTCATAATAAAATAAAATCTAAAACGTATAAGTAATTCTTTTCATTAAGAACATTTATAATTTTTTAACACTATCAATTTTATGTTACGTAATTACTTAATAATTTTTACATTATTAATAATACCTACAAATAACATTGTAAGATATCACGCAAAATTTTTAAGTCTTAAAAAGCATCAATTTATCTTAAAATATTTTTCACATACAGATACCAAAATTATGCATTTGCATACCCTGTTGATGCATTATTTTCGACAGACTACGAATTGAAGAGTAGGAAAATGTATTCAATAAGAAAATTTAAAAAAGTGAACACTTGGATTCGATGCTAATCGAGCTATGAGTGATTCTCCTATTTCTACTTCATTATATACCTTTTTCGTACCATAAGAGGTTGCATTCCATATGACAAACACTTTTCAAATCTGCACAGTCTACAAGACCTGGTATATATGGTAATATCACAACGTTTGGTAGTAGTTCCTGCTAATGCGCACACATATTCGTCCTGTTTATTTAATTGAAGGGTCCTCTTGAAGAACAGCTTACAAGACTCGCAGGTGGGTACCCCGTAGTGGGTGCCCGAAACGAAATCGCCGCAGATTGGACACGGGAGCGCAGTATAGTCTGGAAGAGAAAGGATAATGTTTAATCGATTTAAAAGGATTACTGAATTATACATTACTTTTACTGAACTAAACAAATTAAAAAACAGTAAAATCTGAAATATTTCGAACGATACTTATAATCGTTTAGATCGAGAATTCGACATTCCAGGATCCCACCAGCACCACATGTGGATTGTTATTTACCCGCTGACCAGTGGTTTAGCTTCGAAATGCCTTCCTCATTATTACCTAAAGCCCGTTAGGCTTTTCAGCTAAGGCATAAGTAAAATCTTTGATTTATTTCGATATAAATCACATCAGTGTATAACTAATTTTGAACCACTGAAATTGTAAGGAGCCATTATTCAAAATAGCGTATAACTATAGATTTAGCCAATACTTTTAGCACAATTTTAGAAAGTCTGTTATTTCCTAACGGACGTTTCCTCGCCGCGTGTTAAATACAGAAAATTAGTAATGGAATTACAATAATTACTAAATACACACTCTTAAATGTGTCCTAGAAAACAATAGGTTACTCTCATCATAGTTAGGACTTTGAAAATTAGTATCTAAGTCTTAAATTCGACTATTACTTTCAAAGCCTACATAAACCCAATCCAATCAGATCTTCATGAATACAACTAGAGGCTAAGCACGTCCGATCTTGACGGAATAAAGAAAAAAAACAAATACCACATTTAAAAATTGTATTCACAATAATATTTCAATCTTTTTACTACTATTTACAATAAAAATAGATATATTTAACCCGTCATCACTTCCACTTTACAAAAGGTACGCAAAATGTAGATGTTGAGTTAATAACTTCAAAACCTACATATATTTATTAATGTTAAAGAAAACTTCAACAACCATTATGAGATGCAAATAATTTGATTCTGGTTTCGGATTTTGTATTAAAACCTCATAGACTATTTCGTCCCAAAAATCCATTACTCCTAGATGTACTTCTTCATGACACTTCCATCAATTTGCCTACCCCGACAAATTTTTCGAAATTCACGTCACTGGACTTTGAATTTACTTTGAAATTCTTCCGATCATGTCCAACAACATAAATATCATGCAGCTATGGATCATGATTATGAAAAGTATTTTTGTAAAATGTGATTCCCCCACATGTGTGAATGACTGCTTTACAACCGAAATAGCTGCGTCTGCTACATTGCCACCTCGCCTTGTCTTTCCTTATGTAGTGCAAGGAAAACCTATACCCATCTACGACCATCATGCGTCGCTGATTCTTCGATAATGTGAACATTACTGAAACAAAACAAACATTTTGAGAATGTGAAAACAAAAATAGATTTAAAAAGCAAGAGATAGATATTGACAAAAAGACGTGGACAAAACGTTTTATAAGATTTGTGATAAAAACACTAGAACGTTTAAAAAAATCTTCTTACAAGCCACACAAGTACAAAATGCAAATTATTCATACAGTTCTGATACTCTGTTTGAACAAGCTTCAGTACTAACTGTAGCTAACGATCCCAAATTAAAATAAAATAAATAAAACATTACATTCTGAATATTCATTTATTTATTAATTATAAATAAAACAATCTTTTAAAACAAAGATGTTGTTAAGGAGTAGTAATTTCATATTTACATAAACCAATATGGGTTCAAGTAACATGAGCTAAGAAATTTACCACCAAGCAAGATACTCGATAGTAGTACTAATTAACATAATGCATGTTAAATTAGATCCGAATGCAAATAATTCAGAGAGTTAAACTAATAAAAATATAAAATACAAATGTTTGATATGTCTCATAAACAATAAATATGTCAATTTAAAGCACGTCAAGGGGTTTTTAATGAGGCAATTAGTCAAAAACTCACTATAATTTAACAACAAATGACCATAATAAATGAAATCTACATGCATAGGACCATCAAACTAAGTAATCTTTTTAAAACCTTCAGTTTTAACCAGTCTTATAAAAGTTGCGCATAAATGTATTGCTAGTATGAAACATGTCAAAACGTGTGTCGTATCTTAACAAATCAAGTTTATGTTATCACTTTTATATTCAATAAATTTAATCCATGAAATATAATGAACGATGACGATTTTGAGTAATTTGATCCATCCTATTAATGACACTATTATTATAGGTAACATTGAAACAATACATAGTCTGCCAATTTAATAACATAGTGCCCAATCACGCAATATAAGTTTTGTAATAAGTTAACAAACATAAGAACAAAAAAGCCTTTACCACAATAACCCAGATTTATAAGTTATAAATTAATGAATTAACTTTAGCTTCTACTATAGTAAATTAAGCAAGACCGTATTCTCTCACCCACACACCTCCGCTCAGGTAGCAGGGTCACATATGTATGTACAATCGCTTTAACTAACATGGAGAACAAATTTTATGTGCAAAATAATTGTCTCGGGTGGGGTTCTAAAGGATCTAATGTCCAGGGAAACCTGGTAGAAATAAGAGGACATCAAATTATCAATCAAGAATTAAAATTGTTATATAATATATAAACCTTAAGGACTCCACAAATAGTGGTGGGAAAATAGAGGCTTTTAAATGGTATTTCATAGAGATCGACCTCGTGATAACGTTTAAATTACCGTTTAAACAGTTAATAAATAAAGTTCATGTTCTGTGACATTGTGGTTTTGTAAACAAAAACAAGAAATAATAAAAGCGAGATACTGATTACAGCGAAATATTATGCTTACAAATGATAACACAACAAATGAGATCGTATTTATATAATACTGAATACGATATCCTAAAAAATATTATAATCACAAAAGACACACAGCAAATCTACGCTAAGTATGTAATATCATTTACAACATAAATGATATGGCCTGAGATTCTTATACAGTCTTAGAATACATAACATTACAAATATCACAATCAAAATTAAATAACCTAATATATTTATTAAGTACATTAAGTTCCCAAAGTAACGTTTTCAAATGTGTTAAATTTAAGTAGAATCACATAAAACAAATGTAATAAACAAATACCTTAATATTAAATGTACCTATTCTAATTTCAATACGATTATTACCACTTTGGACGATTCAAATTAAGATCATAACGAATGATCAATACACACGTACAAATAATTTACTAAAAGTATCATAACCAAAATCGACTAGGAGTATGATCTTATTAAATATGTTAATGTCCTAATGTCCAAACTAGGATTGTGGAAAAAATATGACTACACAGTAAATTATTCCTATTGCATACTCATATATGAAATAGTCCCTGCTGATTTGCATTGACATTATATGCTGATTGACATTATACTATTACGTTTCAGTACCTCACAGAACAAAACATCCAAATCTTGTGTAAATAAAGTAATGAATGTATTATATTAACAGAGTTCCCCAAGGCATATTTTAGGGCCCATATCCTTCACGTTACATGTAATATTAATTACTACGAATTTGCGACTAAATATATATACAATGCTCAATTCATTATACAGAACTAAAGTTTCGGGCTAGTTTCATGAAATTTATTATAATAAGTCTTATCTTCAAGTGACGTCCCTGGACGCCAGCTACCGGCGCGATTGATCAACAATTCCGCAGCGTCGTGGTTATGAAATCCTTTTGCTTCTACGATGTTCCGACCATCGGTCTTGACAACAGCCTTACAACACTTGTACGAATGTGTCGAACAAGTCCACCTGATGATGCCGTTGCGTGCTGAATGTTTGCAGAACGTATAGTTATTGTACATGATGAGCGGTTTTCCCCTGACTGACTGAATGAAGTAAGCTTTCACTGTAATGATAACTTTTAATTAGTAGAATTAGGTACTAAATTATAAAACAAAAATAAATGAAGGACAACTATGTAATTAAAACAATATAGTTACATTGTCATTAATAAAATCGAACGGAAATATGAGTATATGAATGTTTTTAATGAAGATATTAGTGTTTGTTTAATTTGGAGAATATTGTAGCAAGGAAATTGAAGCGAATTTTGCAATAGCCAGTTGAATAGGAAAATTGCGATCATTTGATAACATAAATATCTTTGTATGCTGTCGGTTTCTTTGGCATCATAGGTGAAACAATAATCATAAACTTAATATTATAGACAAGCTATGATTAGATATGTTTTGATAGACACTAAACAAAAATTTCTTTACATATGAACAGTTTTTCAAACAAAGCAGGACAAGCCATTTGTAACAAAGTAATACCAATTTATGTATGTACGCCTGTTATATGACCCTTTATAACAACTACAATTAAGTAGTTTCAGAATGGAAAAAAATTACGACGAAATATAAGGAAGAAAAGTATATTGAAAAAAAGAATATTGAATTTAGTCGTCTCTATAATTTCTAACTCTCTTTCTCTATGGTTTTCTTACTTTTTATCATTTGCTCTGTTCTCTCTTTCTTTTTAATATATTTTAACCTATCTTTCTTACTTTAGAATTTTTTAGTCTATGATATCGTAAACTTTCTGCTTTGTTTTTTTCTCTAGTTTCTATTTCCTAGATTGTTTTTTTCAAAATTGTACCTTAATCAAATGAATAACTATAACAAACAAAATGAAGCTTTGCAATAATAAATATTACACAAATATTTTACCAGTGTGATGAAACCTAACTCGTATGTTTCCTGTCGCACGTAATCAAATATAAAATATTGTCAAAAAGTTACAAAATTTAACATAGCATCATCGTCATATTCTTACGAATATAATTGAAATATAAGTGAAAATCGTATTATTCGTCATCGTCGTGGTCATATTGTCATGGAAAACAACAGGAGTATTCCTCATTCAAACTTTGCTCAAACTTCACGGCCAGGCCCAAGACCTTTTAAATGACATTAGTAACATCACACAGACTAAACATAACATGTATAGCCTAATGTTATTAAAGTGACCTAGTATAATGGAAGTAGCAGCGTAGGTGCAATCCTACGCTGGCAGACCAGACTTGTAAGAAGCGAGAGAAGTCAGGTGCTTGATGGTAAAGCTGGTCAAGTGAGAAAGTTGAAAATGTGTTAAGGATTACAGACATCAATAATCTAAGTTCTGGCTGACTAGCTAGCTTGAGTCTACAGTCAAGAGTCGATGGTACTCTAATTCTGCTTAATTGCAAAAGTATCGAAATTGAATTATAGAGCCAACGGATTCGCAAATCAGCGAGAGGACTAGAAAATTATGTTTTACATATTATAAAGTGGTCGATCCGTCATGTCGAGGATCGTGGACTACACTTGGCACGGATGATCTGCTTCCACTGGTTTCTAAGGTACAGACAGGTAAAAAAGAGTTCAGTCAAAAATACAATCAAAAATTGTTGTAATTTATTTTTTTCGCCTCTAAAACTTTCAAAATGCAGAAACGCGGTATTTGCTCATATGCGATATTGAAGTAACACAGACGATTTGCATAAGCATATGTGGCTGGACTACTCTTTCGTCATTTATTTCCACAGAAATGTATTAAAGCAAAAAAAGTACAGCTGTTGGCAGATACTTCATAAGAGATCCACCAATAGTGATTCATTCTCAATTACAATGGTTAAAAATTTCAATAAAGTTAAAGCACAGCCCAATTTTTCTAACAATACTTTTGGCACATACCGTTTTTTCATTTCGATCATTTTGACAGTCTGTCACGATGACAAAGCTAAAAGATTTTTCGTGGAATTGCCTGTTCGTGTACAGTAGGAGAATCTTGAAAAGCAACAGGTACCTGTATCTTCTGTATTTTGATTAAAAATACCCTAGAAGGTGATTATATAAGTACCAAGGAGAATATAAATAACAATACACCTTAAGGCCAAAGAGCTTTATTTTAAATCTAAAATGTCTTAATCTGTATCATGCTTGTAAAGGGTACATAGTTTTGTGAAAATTTACAACTCGTTTAAAAATGTTCTATTTTAATCCCCTAACATAATAACCCCTTATATCTAACCATATGCATATTGATAATATAATTAAATAACTTTCATTCTTACATCACTATTGTAATTATATTAAAATATTTTCTAAGCAAATACAACGTACAATAACAACAAAAAACTTAATTGTTAAATAAAAATAATTCTCTCAATTTATTTAAAAAAATGATTTTTGAAAAAAGAAACAGAAAATTTTCACATTCAAAGACATTATTAGTAAGTTAATTTTATTGATACCAGAACTGGTTAAGATTTTTTTATTTCTATACCGCATCCCTAACCCTATAAAAGTAACCCTAAAGTAGAAAAAGACAAATGTTATAAAATAAATAAATGGGTACCTCTACTCTGGCGTAAATAAAATAATAAAATTACTTTACGTTTAGGATATAAGTAATATAACTACATCTAAAGGCCAATATAATAATTAATGTCATATTAACGCACTTTAATCGGACTAAAACCTTAATTCTAGACAGATTTCTTAATCTTGTGTCAACAACCGAGAAGAGACATGATCGATGATATAATCATGATGATGATGTAACATGATAATGATGATGTGAAATGATATTTATAATGATGTATTTTCAACTTCACGAACAGTACCTAAATTAAATGTAACTGTGGACTGTGCAAACTTTCCTATTAAATGGACGAGTGTAGCTCGACTGCAGTGGCGGCAAGATACTATTGTCAGACACATACATTAGTCTATACAACTAGTATATTTATCGTTTCGTATTGTCTTGACATGGTCTCAAAAATACAGTGAGACTAGCCTTAGTATAAGTATCAGTCGAGTCATGACCACGATCCATGAAATTAAACCAAAATATCAGTGTAAGATATACTTAACAATGTGTGACAATATCCCTTAACGAAGGAAGGAGATCTATCAAGCTGTTAACACCACCACAAAACTGCCATATATATCAGGTAATAAGACCATTGTCATATAAAAGGATATTATAGACACACAATCCGTGCTCTAGCTATAAAAATAATCTTTAATCCATCTGATGAAAATACACAAAACAGTTTCTTTCTTTCCTTAAACACAGACGCATTTCACATTTAGTACACATGAATATAGTTTTTCCAGAATTGCATTTTCTACAACGTCCTTTGGTAGTGACTACGGGAAAATGGTTTCTTCCATCGTATCTGTATTCTTCTGGAGGTCTTTCTTTCTTGGGTCTGGTTATTGTAACACTCGGTGAAGGGCATGGTATATCATCCAGGATTATCTCCCGATCTGGAGGCTCCGTCGTCTCGTAATTTTCGTAAGCCTTTAATAATCTGTAACCTGCAAAAAAAATACGATATTTGTTTTATATATTCTGACACTTTTTCTTTACTTGAACGGAAACAAAATAAACATTGCCTTAATACGTACTGTACAGTCATATATTTATAATCGTGATAAAAAATACAACAGATATCTTCTCAATGTCTTCTATTTTCGCCTGAATTATCAACATAGTAAGTATACGATAGATATTGTTTCCAATGTCACTGTGTATCTACATTATCAAATATTACATATATATTCGATATTTAATAAACCTATCGAAGCAAATTGACCATTATTTTGACCTTCACAAAACAATGACGAATAATAAAGGTAAATAAAACCGTATTTTAATCCAAATCAATATATTTATTTAGTAAAAGGAGAGCATTTAGAACACACATGGAGTAATACTGAAAAAAATCATGCCACTATATTTTGTACTAATATTTAAATACTTATATAAATATAAGGCAAGAAATTTCAATTCTCAGAGATCATATATTATTTTCTATCACAAATCAAGCACCATGTTATTATGCTAGACACCACATTTACTAAACATCATAAGTCACAATACGATTACATTAATTACTATCATTAAAACCAATTTTAAATGATCTAAACAGACAATGCGTTACATTGTACTTAATACTTTTATTTATTAGAGTCCTTGGGCTTAAAAATCTATGTCTACGTAGTACATTTGTTCGGAATTACAACCAGCACTTCAGTTAAACAGTTGGTACAGTGTTCCGAAGTGAAGAGACGGGAAAAGTAAGAAAAATAAACATCAAGACATTGGGTTGCTTTTAACTTTTCTATAAAGAATCCTATTTAGCCTGTTTGTATAATGTTTGAGCGTATTAGGTAATAAATACAGATTTCTGAAGTCAAACATGAAAGACGCAAGAAAAACTAGATGATCATAGCCAAAAAAGAGTAAACAATATTTATTGAAAATCTTCCATTAAGATCTTTATAAATCTCTTACTTTTCTAGATATATCATTAGACATACAGAGTTTGTCTTTAGTGAAAAACAAATCTGTACGAATAAATATTAAAGGCAACATCTATTAGTCTTAATTTCAAATTAGAACGAGAGAAAACTAATTTACTAAAACATTATTTTGAGTCTGAAAGATTTAAAAAAATAGCTCTAAAAATGTCCAAGATTCCAGATATATTATATACACAATCTTAGTAGTGACCTGCACGTAAAACTACAAAAATAAGGTATTTTAAAAAACCCCTACTCATTATAAATAGGATGTTTAATGTAACCTATACTACCCGAAAAGAGAGTACAATAATTAACTTTAAAGCCGTTAACATATAGCACAATTTACATTACACCTAATAAAAAAATTCAGGCACTATCTGTCGATCGAATTCAGGGTTGACTTTGACGAAATTACGTATTATTGTATGTGCTATTAACCAATAAACCTATTATTTAGGTAATTGCATATCAAAATCCAATGGTTTATTATTACTACAAAATAGGTTGAGAATAACAAGTATTTTAATTAGAACTGGTGTAAAATTATTATAATTTATACCAATATAGGTTGTATGATACGTGGTCACCACCGTGAAACGAACGGAACGTAATTTTCACAACCTGATCTGTCATTAGTATGTGTCAAGTGTCACTTGTCAAGAGTTTGTATGCGCCAACTTGCATGCATGCAATTGAGTTGAAGTATTGGTATAATTTACAATA
>DWJZ01003164.1:0-17646 GCA_018249125.1 Asbolis capucinus
AACCATTGAGGAGTTCCGTTGTCTGGAGCCAATCCTGAACGCTATACCAGATCAAGCTTATCATAAAAATGCATTGTCATCAAGATGAAAGCTTTACGCAAAATTTCTGCTCCGTAGCGTAAGAGGAAGTTGGTCTAATAAAACTTGCAATATTTGGCCCCTAACAAACAAATGTACTGATACACAAACATACACTGCAAGTTAAATAAAAGCTTGTAAGAAAACCTGAAAATTATGTCCAAAATATGCACAAACAACAACACGCTGAATGGAATCCACAAGATAGCAGGCTATTTGCTCGTTAAATACCTGCCCTCAAAGCTCGGGCATTCGGAATTCCTGCGGTCAATTCCCGTCACAATATCCAAGCCGCAAACTGCCCGTCATACCGCTGAGGACGTTCATTGAACGGTATTTTAGATCGGCATGTCTTACAGGGATAGTCCAGTAGATTGAACGTTGGTCACTCAAACGGGAGGTCCTGGGTTTCTTCGGCAAGCATCTCTAATTTTCGAAGCTATGCGCGTAAAGATTATCACAGTAAAGGAAAACATTGTGACAAAACCTGCACTCCTTATAGTTCGTAATAAAGTTCTCGGGGTGTGAAATACACCAATCCACACATGGCCAGCGTGGTAACCTATACCACTCAGATTGTAAGTGGAGTAACCAATCGCCAAGCTGGTCGAATTTGGCGTCATATGACACTGTACGGTCTGATAACTCTTACGAGATCCAAGCCCAGTAATGGGACGGTTATGGGTTGACATGATATCTTAAACTAGCGTATGTCCAGTGGCGTAACTACATCATCTGAGGCCTGTGGCAAACCCATTGGACGGGGACGCAAGAAAAATAGTCATACATATTTTAATTTCATTGTAATAAATTACTGAGACGGTTTCCAAATTGTTGGTGCAAATTTCTTGCAAATTTTTTTTTTAAGGTTTAGTTCAATTCTGAACCCGCAGACGCGAGCCGAGGAACTGGTCAGGTCGGAGACCCCATTATGTCGGGGGCCCGTGGCATTTTGCCATTCATGTCACTCTATAGTGACGCCACTGCTTATGTCAGAAACTTCTTCCGCGTGAAATAATTTTCATGTCAACCCACACACTTCGTAATTTCAAAAACGCCTGAAGACTATTCAACGACAGAAAACAATAAAGTCGTAAACGTTAAAGTGACCAATGGAAGTTACTCTATTTCGTTTTTATCTAATGCAAATACATACGTTTTTACCTCCGACAGTACGTGACAGGCTTTCGTTCCATATTTGAACCCTTCCAACGGTTATATCACAATAAATTCTTTTTACGAGTACACTCCAATTTATCTCTGTACGAAGCCTCATTAAAATCGATTCAGTAGTATAGACGTAAAGGCATGACAGGGAGAGACCTGACCGTCATCTAGCTGTGCTATTGATCGGAGACTAATTAAAAAGAGAACTTACACGCAACAAAAACAGAAGCCTGTTATTACATGATCGCAACAAGACCTTATTTGGTACAAGGCGGAGGCTAAAATTAACTTTTTATTTGCCCATTAAGTTAACTCACGTTTCGCAAAAGAAATTTAAGTTGTGGAGTCCTTTGAGCATAATTACAACGTGGATACAGAGAGCGGCCACAAAGCGAATTTTAACTACCTCATGACAAACCTTATTTAGCTGCCGTGGTCTACCTTGGTCTGCTGGAAACTGCGGTTTGACTAAAAGGTCACTTATATAATTTATCCATCCTTTTTTTATACTGTCCTGGTAATCTGTGGTGGAGTTAAATTTTGTGACATTTCAGTTTAGAATAGATGTTTCATTAATATTTGTTGGTATCAGTATATTTGCATGCCTCGTTTGTCTTCGTTTGTATCGTTTGTGGCTTAACAATCTCTTCCAGTGGCACAAGCAGAGCACCCGATCATTGTTTGGAGCTGCGATGTCCAAGGTCCGAATCACCTTGAGGATCAACCTCTTCATTAGAAGATGGCACTAGAAGAAGAAGTTGGTGCGTAATTGTTACATGACAAGACAAAATCTTAGTACTCGTATAGACTCTTAATATTGGGATTATTAGTAATTTAATAAACAAATATCTCAGGACAACTCACACACAGCCATCTGCCCAAACTAAGCATTTTTGCTTGTACTGTAGTGATCAGGCTGAGTGATTAAACATATTTATAGATACATACTTATATAGATATTTTTATTACACCCAGACACAGAACAAACATTCCTGTTCATCACAGGAAAGTTTGTTCTGGGTGAAGATCGAACCCATGATCTCCGGCCTAGCAGAAAGGTGCTCGACCCATTAGATAAAAGGACCAGGCAAATTGTGTTAAATTACAGAACTTTTCGGTTGCGTGGTACTTACCATATTTGTGAAATAAATTATAGAACAAATGAAAAGGATTGCGCCTTTTTGAAACACAGAAACCGCTTTCTTAAAGAAATCATTCCAAATTAACATACATACATATGTATAATCAAAGTTAAAGCAAATTTTTTATTATTATTATTTCTCAAAATACTTTGTTAGTGATGGCCAAAATTACATGTATTACTAGCATTTATATTATATACGTTTAAATTAAACCTATGTTATTATTATATACTAAGGCCTGCCCGTGGCTTCACCCGCGTAGTATATAGCTAAAAAGTAGTCCACGCGTTATTCTAGACTGTAATCTATCCCGGTACCAAATTTCATTTAGATCTGCACAGTAGTTATTGCATGAAGGAGTAATAAATATCCGTCCTCACAAACTTTCGCATTATATTAGTAGGATTTTTAATGTCATTTAACAAAACATTTAGATGCCACCTAAAAGTCACATAAAATTAGAACTACCGTCTAAATCTTGAAAATTTTACAGTTGTAATTCACTACTAATAATTTTATGGACTCAAATAGCCAAACCATTTGCGTGACCAGGGGTGTGGTAACTGCTTCATCTATTACCGCCAGTTGGAGTGGGCCAAATGTACCGCAGGCTGCTGGCGGGTTACGCCCATTACATGTTATAATAGCTGGGATCTCTTGTTTGTTTTGTGACAAATTATAAGGTTAAGTGGCTAAGGGGTGCTTAATTTGTAACTAAGCATTTTGGAGTATATTAAAATGGTACTATACTATTATGAGGTTTAATTCCTCGCCATATTTGTGAATGTTAAGTGACGGTCAAAAGATTGTCGGATAATAAATATTATAATACCTACGATTATCTTCGCCCGCGTGATGTTTTTTACATATTATAAGACAGTCATTAGGGTTGACACCCAAATATATATACGTGCACGTCATTCCAAAAGAATGTACAATCGGAACAAAACCCTTCCTATGTTCATTGGTCTAAGTGTCAATTTTCATGCGTTCCGGTTACCGCGTGAAAGAAAGACAAACATCCAAAAATCTTGACAAACTTTCACATAATATTATTAGGTTAGAACTACCACCTGATACTAATATGAAAGAATACTGGTTCATAAGAGATTTGAGTAAGGAATACATAGTCTTTCATATTCCAGAATGAACCTCAATCTCACAAGATATGAAAAAATGCCACTTATTTTATTCTAGCGTCACAAGATGTTTTATACGTACGACCTTGAGGTGCATTTTGAAGCTTGGTTTAGTTACCAGCGTATCTTTTACTTCCTTCAACGCAACGTCACCAAAGTAAACTTACATCTAGAATTAAACTATTTTTGAATGAGTAATTTATTGCTTCTTTGCTGTCCACAATTAGCTATTAATAGTTAGCTACCCAAAATTTGAAAGAACCATTATATTACTTGGCTCTTATTGTCTCTAGTGAGCGAAACCGAACCAAGTATTTTGGTAATAAAAACTTTTTTCATTATCCCGGTGTGTAGAGCTTATTGAAAGTAACGATGTCGCGGGCCTTATGTTTCTTATAAACTCGTTGTTAACGTAGATCTGCCCGAAATATTTAAAAGTTTTCGTAAACAATTCTTTAACTGCAATTTAACAGTAAAAAATAGATTTTTAAAGAAGCCAAATTGACGAAAAGCGTCCAATTGACGAAACTGTAAGCAAATATAAGTTTTTTATTTTTAATCCAGAGGTAACTTAAACGGAATCTGACTTAAAGCATTGTGAGGACTTGCAAAGCAGCACGATACTTTCTTCCTATCCAATAATGTTATGGGCTTCTTCAAAATAGATGTAACAAAAGCCCTCTTTCAGGATAAGCGTTGCATTGGCGTTTCTCCTGGCCGTACACGTATCCTAAGGCAAAGGTGACCACTTAGAATCAGGTGGTCCATCTGTTTTCACTAGCCTTTAAGCAATAATAAAACCTGTCGTTATATCCTATACGGTACATGGTGGAATACGTAAGTATGCAAACAAACTGAAAAGACTTTTAAATTATAAGCACAATGCTGAAGACATTGACAAAGAATCATATGACGATGAGGATATCCGTATGACGTCTCAGCATGCAATAACTCTTAAGTAATATATGAAGCTACTTCATAATCCCAGTATCCAGCTACAATCACTGAACCCTAAAACAGACAGCCGGACGATATTACTAATGACTGCGATGAAACTTCGTAAATCTTTCCAGATAAAAATATTCAGAGAGGAATTTTGTTGAGCTTGCTCCATCAATTACTCTTTTTGTGTAATATAACAAAAACTAGGGTCGTCTGAAATGATTTACTGAACTCTATTGTAACGGGTAACATTTAAAACAGGGATTTTTTCTCCTTTATTATCCCTTTCGATTCAAGTCTCCAAATTACCGAGTCATATAATTGGCCAAATGATATAACAGAACAGAAGCAATTAAGCGTTTATTTCAAGGAAATGAACGCCGAGATTGAGTTATTTTAATACTGTAGTAATATTAATAGTAATGTTAATAAAAAATTTATGAGTAAAACTATTTCTTTAACTTAATACGTGTCTTTGTGTAATATAAGAAGCAACAATTGTGACAAGTGTTTTCTCGATACAGATGTTTCAATTACTTTGTCGTTCACTAACTAACACTATCTGCCATACTTAGAGTCGTTAATGGCTATTTAAATCAATCCCTAGTACACAGCTTGTATCGATATTTTAAATTAAGGAATGATTTAAGTAACTAAAGTGCCACATAAATATCCTATTTAGCTCTTTTTAACACTTTCCCCATTATTAATACGAACAGTATTCTCTGTATTTTCTTCCGAATGCCCTTTATTATGGGAAATATTTTTAGATTCATCGATTGATGAAGGCAGTTCAGCATTTTTTGTTTCAGGTAAAACGTAACATAAAAATGTACCTATTATAGCCATTACCCCATAAATTATACCAGACACTGTTTCTGATTGAGAATTCACTGGTGGGGCAGTAATTTGACCAAGACGAGATACTACTGACAAGAAACCAAGTACAGAATTTCTTACCGAAGTAGGAAACAGTTCAACACTATACAAAAAAACAGTTATAAATGACATAAAAAAGAAACAATCGCAAATGCCGGCAAAAATAACCCTGACAAGTTGTAAATGTACCGGAATACATATGACAATTATCATAAAAAGTCCCGAAAAGAAGGTAGTTCCCATTAAGGATAATCTTCTTGGTAATAATTTTAATAGAAATATTGAGGTTATGGTTCCAGGTAAGAGTAGAAGTCCAGATAAAGCCACATTCAGGTGAATATTTCCACTCATTTGCCCAATGAAATGAGACACGCCGTAGTAACCCAGGCCGCATAAGAAATATATTACCGACATACATCCAAGGTTAAAACTCAACCTCTTATGCTTGAAAATTTGCAAAAAGTTAACTTTATTTCTTGATACACGTTGATGACTTGAAAGGTAGCTTTCTATTTCTTCCCTTATATTTTCACAAGGTTTTCCGTTACTGAAAAAAATTATCCATCTCACAAGTATGAAGTGGGTCTCTCTAATACTGAGGAGGCCTAGAGCATACTCCATCACGCTACTCCAATGCGGATTGGTGAAGAGGATAGTGGCCAACCTAAGTGTCGGAAGTTTGAATGCGACCCGAAGGCCTTTGACATGGATCACCGTTCATTATCTAATGATAACAATCGAGACCGACGACCCTCCGAACCACAGAAGCGCTCATGATTTTTTTGCCACTAGCGGTCAACCATTCTCCTATCGAGACCACTGTTGCTTAACTTTTTCGATCACTCACAAATGAAACAATGCACTTTGACGCTTCTCAAGCCGCCTGGCTACGAATGTTTCAAAGTAGTAAGTAACTGGTTTTAATACTTATTATATTTGGCCTGAAAGTAAATCATTGATATTCCCGAAAATCAAAGCACTCAGATTTAGCTCAACCATGACATTTCATTGTAGCTTCTTTTTTATTTCAATTTTAAGCTACAATAGCGTTAATTAAGAACATCCGACATTCCGTTGAAGTACTCGTACACACTAAACGTTCGGAAATACAGCAAAATTAATGATTTTTTTAACCACGATAATTTAATACTAGTCTCTCATTATTTGTTGCTTAAGAGTTTGAATTAATGCTTTAAAAATACTTACAATCTTCCAAATTTATTTACAACATCAACAACTTTATCTATGTGGCCGTTGTCCATGAGCCACTTCGGAGATTCCATTAAAAACCATTTTGCACCAACAAATAAGAATACAGGAATCGACAGAGCGAGCTGGAATTCATCACAATTCCGCAATAGGTACGAAATGCCTGGTAAAGTTATATGGCTCAAGTTTATTGGGATATGAAAGAGCGCGGTGATAATCTCTCTTTCTCTCATTCCGCAATACTCGATGCAGAGGACGTAACATGTAACAATGGCACCACCAGCTCCAATACCTTCGATGCAACGGATAAATATGAAGGCAGGCGCAGAGGGCATAGCGCTAACAAGACAGCCAAATAGTGCTAGGATGAAGCAGGACACTGAATACATGGGAAGACGGCCATATCTGAAAACAAAAAAATATTGGTACAGAATATAACTATACAAAGATACGAAAAGATTATCAATTAGACGTAGTTAATGTAAAGAGTTCAATCCACATTAAGGTCAAAGGTGATTTCATTACAACAAAATCATTTCAATACAATACTATCAATCAATGGTACGGATTCAGGTAAAAACGATACAAAAACTCAATCAATGTAATATATTCAATCTTTTCAAATGATTGACAGTATTTTTATATAATTTTCGTGTCATAATTAAGAACAAATTAGGTATTAAAAATGTGCACAACTTTTCAATACCAACAGACACTACAATTTTCAGTGTACCTATAGAATGAAACTTCGGAAATATTCGGATATTAAGAGCAGATTTTGTTGTATTATTTGACAATACGAGACATGACAATACAATCATAGTCTATCCAATTCAGACTTCGTACTAGTCAGTTATTTGAAGACAAACAGTAATATTGTTAATATGGCAAGTGAAAGATTTTTTGACGTTTATATTCCTTGATAAAGAAAGTCTAAAAAAAATGTATAGTTGTGAAGTACAGAGTAGAATGAGAGTCCACAAATATAGAAAAAATAATAACAGAAACTACATACTTATCTGACAGGAATCCAAACATGAAGGCACCGAGTAACATTCCGACATATTCACTGATTTGTGAAACACTTATCAGCCAATTAGACTCGCAAATAATCTCAAATTTTGTTTGCATTGTCTCCGAAAAAACTGATCTATCCCACACTGGTTTGTCGCATGGGCATTTGTTCTTGGTCGATTTTCCATTACAATAATAGTCCATTGGGGGAGTAAGGAAAATAAGACTGAGGACATGCCAAAATATTGGTAGTAGACTACTAAAAAGAATAAAGAACATGAAATAGTGATATCGACTAATGATATCAAAGTGGTTTTCGATTGGATTGTGAAGTTTCAAGACATGTTTAGTCATGATAAATTTTGGGTTTGACTGCCGTCAGTCATGTTGTCTAGTTGGCTAGGATTGGACTAAAACATATTACTGAACACAGTTTGCTGTAACATACTTTTCATCGCATAACCTATAATGTCATCAAATTTGACACTTGACTTAATCTTTGTATACGCTAATACGCAAGCAAAACCTTTGTACCCCTTTTTTACGTATATTTAGCGATCGGCGAACTATGAAATTTGACACAGTTAAAGTTTACACGGAGAAAGAGTATAGAAAGCTAATATGTTAATAAAAATTGCCTTAGAAATACGTTAAATAATTAATTAAAAACATTACACACACTACAATGCATTTTACACTCACTGACGTTTGTCAACTTCAGTCACGACAAATTATTTCTTTAACGGCTGTTTTATAACGGCAGATAAGATGTATATTATACGAGTAGGTCAGTGTAGTATTTTCAGGAAATAAATAAAGATCATTTGAGAAATATTTTGATTCCAATTATATTTACAGAGACTATTAAATGTGCAGTTAAAGGAAATGGTGGATATAAATAATTTAAAGAAAAAATTTCAGATTTGAAAGTCAGGCTCAAATAGTTTATTTCGAGTTTTTTAAATACACTAATGACTGACAAATATTTTGACCCTACCACCGTTTCGGAAGAGCCCATTACAAATAGGCGAAAAAATGGTGAGAAAAAATATTGAGTGAGAAAAAATATCTTTATAAAAATTAAGAGGCGATAAATAGGCGAAGAAACGGCGAGAAAATCACTTGAGGGCATCTTTTTAAAGAATAATAAACTTTTGGAATTAAAACATACTATCCAAACGAATAAATGTAACTAAAACTATGAATAAGATGAAACGAAATAAAGAAAAGACAGAAACATTTATTTTGACAAAGGACCCCTATAACATAAAATTTAAAAAAGGAATGACACGATTACAAAACTAGTAAACCTAGTTATAAAAAATAACATACAAGCTTTTATTATGGATCCCTAATACAAAGAAATACGTAAAATTTAATAACTGTATTGTTAACCGATGAGGAGTTCCTATATCTGGAGCCATTCCTGAAAGTAGTATCAGGTCGTGCTTATCATAAAAATGCATTGTCATCAGGGCGGTAGGTGTATGCAAAATTTCAGCAACTGCAAGAGAAAGTGGGAATAATTAAGCTTGCAGTATTTGACAATAACACTTAACAAACAAATATACAGATATGTCCTTGTAATAATAACAAACTATTTGACAAAATTGAAATTATACTACAAATTATAGTCATCCTATTAGATAATAGCATAAAGAAGCATATTTCAGTTAATTTCACGGTACTTTGTGAAATTTGCGAAATAAATTTCGACGAATTGTTGATATTCCGTAACAGAAACGCTAGATTGGTCACAACTCTAGTTACGTCACATGCCTGTAAAGTCAGCTTCCTAGACATACTGATAAGTGAGCTATGACGTCACATGCCAGGTGCTCGGCGCCATCATAAAACTATGCGGTTTTGGCGCGGTTTTTAAAATTCAAACTTTGCCGTTAGTTTTCTAATACAAATATTTCTTTTTTCACAGAAATATTAACGTAGTATACTTATTATAACATATATAATCATATAAAACAGTCTCACTCAAATAATGGCGTGTTGATACCCGCAGCCTCTGATGTTTCAGTGCGCCCGTCAGTAACAGCATCTACATATTTAAGGGCTATTTACAATTTTATGAAGACCTCGATTCGAAGTTAATTGACTTCTTAAGTACATGTATTAATGGAGGCTGTTTTACAGCCGATCGCCCGAAGCATTCAGCTTACACAATTATTCTCTCTTCAAAACAAAAACGTTTTTGCGCCGTTCATAAAAGCTTCTTAAACAATGAAAGTTTGTAATGCGCCAAACAAGTTTAGCTTTCGAAGTTCTTGTTCTTCTTCTTCACTATTAATGTAAATATGATGTATTTCATATTTATCGAGGAAACTGTTAACTATATCACTTATGTAGCAACTTTCAAACTTTTTAAAACTTTTATACGAATATATTATTAGTTTTCCGCGCCGATATTTCGACCCCGTTGTATAGTGCGTTGTTTCAGCTTTTTTATATTCAATAAGTTAGCGCTTGAGTACGAAACCACCTGATGGTAACTGGCGACATAGTATTTGATGGTAAAGCGCACCAACTTAACAAAAGCCTATTCACTCTTGACCTGAAGATATTTTCGTTATAATTAAACGGGAATACTGACGCGGGCAACTTATTTCACTCTTCCGCGGTACGAATGATAAAGGACGAGGCAAATCGCGTTCGTACGGACGGTGTGTTCATGAGGAAGGGATGGATACCCGCCGTGCGGCGTCGGCTCCTACGATGGTAGAATGGGGACGGGGGGGATTAACTCATGTAATGCGCACACTCTCTGAACATATACCGTGAGTACCCGTGACCGTTAAATGTATATAAGTATGTATAGTCTAGGTCGAGTACGGTTTAATACATATATTATTATAGAACTGTGTAGGAACATTATCAACGACAACAAATCTGAAGTTAAGTAGACCTGGTAGTGTCACAACAGATGTTAATAGAAACCGATGGAGACAATTTGTCCATATCAGAGTTTTTCCACATCTGTCCACCATCTCGTCTCATGAAAGACCAACCAGACAGACATAAATAAAACAATGAATAGAAAATTCTCCAAAGAAAACTAAATTCACTTATGCTATTCTATTTAGAGAATATTCTGTTCGGAACACGATACAGTGTGAAATGTTTATCAGGGGACACTTCGTGTATAGAGGCGCCTTTAGAGGAGTTGGAATTGTTGGAAAAATATATTTGCTTATTTTCGGAACTGTGTCGAATGCACTTTCTGCCTTTGTGGGTGCTTTTAACATATGCTCTTGTACTTAAAGAATCTTTATTAAATTGTGCTAACGTGAACATGCTAATGTACATCTTCCATCTGTCCATTCTCCTTTCATAGGGCTTTTTCGTAGGGCCTTTCATCAAAATAGTAGGCTACTACTATCAAATTTAATGAGTTGCCAGCCTCTCAGTATTTTATAGGGTAAACTTTGGAGAGTGTGCGATGAAGAAGCCGATGAACGTAAAGCATTCGACCTTTTGCTTTTTCGTAAACACACCGCCGGTACTTATGTCGCGTTTCGCCCGCGGGCCGCGGGTTGCTTACTCCTGTTCTAGGTTTCCTTAATACGAGGAAAGGTCCGTGTTAAGTACTAGGCCATAAAAGGTTTGAAGCTAAGTGTAGACACCAACCAGTGGGCCAGTTACAGGTTGCAACTGTCCCATAATATGATGATGAATAAAGATTCCGCAAATATTCAATATTAAATATTTGAAGTATGTAATGCGTACAATATATTTGGCGCGGCTCGTACATCATTAACCATCATATGGAGCTGACGATTCACTCACGTTCTCATGTTTAGGTTATTAATCTTGTTCGTACGCTTTACGCCTGATCTAAAGGTCCGTTTCCCTTTGCCGAATATTCCAGTTCCAGAAAGTTTACATTTTCAAAATAAGTCTGTCGCTAAGTCATCAGCGGTGATAGTCTATACTAGGTGCAAATTCGATCTGGATTTTTTTTACACACAAACTTGTCAATTTTGTACATACAAACATACATTTTGTTTTACACATACATTTTTTACATAACAAAACTGACAAGTTTGTATGGAATAAAAAACCAGATCGAGTTTGCTCCGAGTATAATGATTGGAACGTTAAACGTTGGTCTCTTTAACCTGTCATGTGATCTATTTGATCCTGGGTTCAAATTTTGCGTCGCGCATCTATGGTTTTCAAAGATGTGTATATCAGAAATTGACTATCATTTGCTACGGTGAAAGAAAAGAGTGCACTCGAAGAGAGTTTATATACTCAAAGACGTATGAAGCCCATGAATCTGCACTTGCCTGTCGTGGTGGACTAGGTGGTCTTATTGTGAGTGGAGACCCGATCCCAATTGTGGGACAGTTATGGGTTGCAATGATGATGAATGACGAACATCCCTTGTAGTTTCTACCTGATGGTAAGTGGCGATGAAGTCTTCGATGGGTAGGCGCACTAACTTAACATAAGCCTATTCACTTACATTTACTTTGTAATTGCACGGAAACACCGACGCGGACGAGTTATTGCAGTCCTTATGGACCCTTAATGGGGTCCTTTTTCATTGCTGAGGCCTGGAGCAAACTACTGTACCTGCTTCATTGCGAAAACGGAACATATTCGACAATAGACAGTCCGCAATGGATTATAGCCGAAGACGAACATAGTCCACGACGAACATAGTCTACTACGAGCATAGTCCACGACGAACATAGTCTACTACGAACATAGTCCACAACGAAATAGTCCACGACGATCATAGTCTACAACAAACATAGCCCAAGATGAACACAATCCACGACGAACATAGTCCATGACGAACTTAATCCACGACGAACATAGTTCGCAACGAACATAGTCCACGACGAACATAGTCCACGACGAACATAGTCCACGACGAACATAGTCCACGACGAACATAGTCCAGTCCATGGCTCGATACTCATGTGTTGGAATGATTCCGCGCATGAGTATCCTCCTTAACCTCCCATATATTATACATTACGTGTTTTTTCACTCTTGCCATGAATATTGTAATCAGTAAACATACGCCCGAGCACTTTTCATCAGAGATTAATAGATCATACATCAACTCCAGTCGGGATACTGGCAACTTTTTAATATCATCATAACTTAATCAAGTATTTAACTTTTCGCTGTGAGAATAATATTATTATGGGATCCGTAGATGTTGACCATATCGCAAGACCATGCGAATTTTTTATTTCATTAAAGTAATAGAAATGTTACATTTTAGTTAGAAATTGGACTGAAAAGAATTAACGCTTTGTTACGGGTACTCACGATGGTATTCGCGCCGGTATTTCGACCTATTTGCATGGATTATGGTCACGGTTGATATATGTAAATAATTTAATACAACTTCTGACTCGTAGGACTCAGTAATTTTAAAGTCCGGATTCAGTAAATTCGTTGTATGCTGGACGCGAAAAGTCTCGGAAAATAGTAAATATTTAATATAGTTTCGTTCTAACAGCCAACATTTTAATTTTTTTCTGTTAATTGAACAAAGTACACAGTGAGAAAATACACTAGACTCCCACTTTCAAGCCGTACTAACGAGTTGTAACCAAAAATCCCTTTCATGCTTCCACTACTTCCTAACACAAATCACAGGGTCAATAACCTCGTTAAACTCAGTAGAAACCAGACAGACACAAAGCGACATATTTTTACTTTTTGCATCCCAAATCTCGTCAACCTATTCAGTCGCATCACTTTGTCTCACGCGCCTGTTAATCACAGAGCGAGATGGCGCTACCACTTCTTTATGTGCGACAAGGACAAAAAATCCGAGCTTAGCATACATTCACCCATCACTTTAAATAATTATAATCTCGCTGTCAGACAAGGGTTAGGTAGAGAATACAATTATTAAAAATTCACCGTTTTTCAGTTCTCATTCAAGGAACATTAATTTTAAATATGCAAGATACATTTAAAATTGTAGACAGATTAAAAACTCTAATCTTTGTACTTGAGTTTTCAAACGTTTACGTTTTATTTTGCAACAAACAATATTCATGATTAATTTGAATGTTTTATATTTTTCTTTACACCTGTCATTATGTTCAAAATATTTTCGTGTATTTAGCTCTGCTACATCTTTTCTAATAAAAAATATGTGACGAATTGATAACCTTATTTGAAATCAGTTAAAAATAGCATAGTTACGTTGGTGCGCAACATTGCCTTTACCATATCATCAGGCGCTGAAACGACTTACGAAATAAACTTTATTGAAGACGCTGTTATGATAAGTTACGGAAAATGAAACAAAGCGATAAATTCTAAAGGTTTTATTATCAAATCCACTAAACTTAATGTTATGAAAAGGACTCGTTTGCCCAAATTCCACGAATATTTTGTTTTGCAATGTTATATAAAAGACTGCTTGTTACCTACCCACTCAAATTCAGGATTTGGTATTCTTCACGTGATTCTCTTTTACAAACTTCATGCGTGTACTATATTTCGATACAGTAATTCAAGACTTATTCTTAAGGCCCATTTACACAATGCCAGTTTATTGCGTGTTGTGTACAATATACAATAATACTTAACAAAATGGTCCTACAATCGTAAAAACACGTTGTATTCTCGTTCTACTAATAAGTTTTGGAGAAAAAAACGTAAAATTATACAATGTAAAAGAGAACAGGTGAAATTATTTCGTGTCAGAATTCACACTCAATAATCAAATTTAATTTTTTAAATAATATCTGCATATTCTTGGGAAACAATGTCCTTAAATCATTTTAGTAAATTTTAGCCCTTGTAGCTTCAAGAAAATGAAACTAAGTTAGGCAATATTAATACAGAAAATTCAGGCTTCTAGTTCTATCCTCGACTAAGTTATAGTAGGGTCGAGAAAAGGATGCTACGACCGCGGCCGTACCAATTTTTTACTCGACTTGGCGGGGTCGCTGCCGTGTCCCCAGATTCAAAACAATCTATTTAAAAAATGAAACCAGTTGCATAATATTAATTTAACACAGCCTTCTATCAGGATTATAAGAGTAATCTCATGAGAAGACAATTCTATCCGCCCTTACGCTTAGAATTCATGCAATTTCTAAAAACAAAAAATAAAATTCAATGATTACTAGTCAACTTGTTCATCAACTTAAAGGGGACGTGGGTCCTATTTCTACAAGACTAGATTTATTCCAATCATCCCAGATATACTCAACAATTACAATTTCTGACAAATACATATAATAATCACGAAAAATTCACTGCAATATCTTTTTGCAACTTCTACGAGTTGACTTTTGCGTGTCTACAAACTTTAAAAATCTTCATTTTCTTACACTCGACTTAATATCTAGTATTAAAAATAAAATTTAAATTGCTTATAATCAACAAAATTAACGAACCTATATAGAACTTGCAGTAGCTTTTTGTAATATAAAAAATATAAGCCAAAAAAATCCCGTTGCTTTTGAGATCGCATGAATTTAATATGAAAATTTGTGCAAACGACTCCTTCCAGTATAATGAGATCTCTACGTCAGACTTATTAAAACTAGAACCCCATGAATAATATTCATAAGAAAGATTATGCTAAAACATGAATGTTAATTCATCTATAAATACGTTCTAAATGATCCTTGGATGGTGATCACGTATAAACTATTCAAACGAATAATATTATAACTATACTATAAATGATTTTAAACCTTCATCATCGTGGACATTTTAAATAAGAAAACAAATATTTAAAAACAAGTACGTAAATAATAAGTGAAAATTTTAAAACTCTAACGAGTACTCGCGATTATTACAATTGATACCGATATTTCGACACAGTTGAATGAATTAAAAATGAAATATAGTTATGTAAATTTTAAAAATCGAATTACGTGTTAAATTTTTAGTAAAATTCCATTACGTTTCACTGAGATGGCATATTATAAATTTAAATTTCATGTCCAAAGGATTTTTTTCACGTTATTAACTGGATGAATATTTAAAAGATACATATATCTGTTTATGTAAAAAAAAATCTTGGTACTTATTTCTCAACTCATAACAGTCCCACTGCTGGGCTCGGGTCTCCACTCACAATGTACGGGATAAAAGCCATAGTCCACCAAGCTGGTCCATTGCGGATTGGTGAATTCCACTCCTTTGAGATCTTTTTGTAGGAGGCCAGGAGTACAGGTTTCCTCATGGTATTCTTCACCGAGGCCAGTGACAATCAACTATTAATACGTGCCCAATACCTCTCGTTCGAGGGACCTGAAACTACTAGGCTATCACTGCCCTTAATTCTTACCTAGCTCAGTAATACTTTTTAACTTGGGTGTTTTTGACATAACCTACACAACTAGACATTTTGTCGACAATTAAAAACGACATCTCTGAATTCGATGTCGGTACGCTTCTAAATACATATAAACGTATGTGTATCAAACACATACACACACACAAAAATTAAAATACAATCGATAATGTTCCATAATCTCAATATAATAGCAAAGATTTCACTTAGATTGGGCTAATGAAAGATGATAAAATACATCCGACATTTGGGTTGACCTAGCCCCTCTACCAATCCTGAGAAAAGACCCGTGCTCAGTAGTGGGCAATCAGTTGAGCCTTCAGTTATAAACAACCTGTAGTTACTAAATCCCGATACCTATTCAAACGTACTTTCCGTTGCGTTGCTACATCGCAATAAAAAATCATTGAAAGCTAATTTCATGACGACCGCCTTTCTCAAAGCTTCAAAGACTTGTGATGAGGCCACACTCACGTACCACCTGCTCCGTGGACACAGGATTGAGGAACACTGGAACAAGAGAAAACTATTATATCCTGGCAATTACAATAATTTGAACATCCTATAAATATTATACCCTCAGGTTTTTGAAAATATTGCATAACCTATCTTCATCAGGGAGAATATAGGATTTTAAGGTTAAAAGAATTTTTCAAATCGTCGGAGTAGTTTCGGAGCCTATTCGCTTCAAATCTTTCCTCTTTATAACATTAGTGTGGGAGTATAGATGCAAAATTTTGTGAGGATTAATATTAGGTCATATCTAAATGATATATTTATACTTACTAGTACTACCAGTATAGAATTCTTGATCAGGAATTATACTCGCAGCAGCAATCGCCGCCTCATCCAAAACTATTACCTAAAACAAAACATAACAAGCAATTCTAAAATTCAGCTGACTGAACTTCTGCGTCTGGATACCAAAAAAAATTGTGTAGAAATGTATACATATATATAGATATTTCTATTACACCCACATACAGAACAAACATTCCTGCTCAACACAGAAAAGTTTGTTCTGGATTGAGATCAAACCTATTGGCCCAGCTGTCAGATTCACTAACCACTAGACCACCAGTCCATTGTGATGTTATTATCAGCAAATTTTCGGAAACACACGTTGAAAACCCCACGAGGATACGATCCGAGAAATGCAAATTAAACACAAAATAGTAACATAAACCATTAAACTAATATTAAATAGGTCAAGGGACAACCTGTCCTTATAGGGCACCACTATTAAATGCCAATTGTGCCCAAAAGTTCTCCATCAGTATCCAAAGGGTCTATCATTCCTTCACAACCTTAGACACATTATATATTAGAACATGCCTATAAAAATTCAGAGATTCCTTTACTATGTCCAGTATCCCATCGTAATCGAAATCTTTTAAATTAGAATCAACTAAATTTTACCAACCAACTTATTCAAATTTACATTATTAGAGGTAACTCGAAACTAAATCATCAGACATCGCTGAAATATGAACAGGACCGCACGACAAAAGCTAGCTTTAGTTATTCTAAAGCACAAAATAAAATACGTGATTTTGATATCAAAATTAATATAAGTAAGTGATGAAGACACATGAAAAAAATCAGTTGAATTGAGATTCTCAATCTTTTTACAAGCTTTTATTCAACTTGTAGTGAATGTTTGTATATTAGTATGTTAGTATATTTGTATATTAGTTTGTTAAGTGTTCGGGTCAAATCTTGCAAGGTTAATTAGACCCACTTCCTCTTACACTACGGAGTTGAAATATTG
>DWJZ01003165.1:0-17646 GCA_018249125.1 Asbolis capucinus
TTCTAACATATGAGTAATATAAAAGTTTAAAACAACCTAAGTCAGACAATGGTCGACATACTCTGATTATAAAGCCAAGACTTTTGTAGGCTTGATTAACTATTGCATCTATATGATCAGAAAAGCTTAATTTCGAATCCATTAATACTCCTAGGTCTCTAACGATATTAACTTTATTTAATACATTGTTATTAATTTTATATTTGTGGTTTATTAATTCTGAATTAGTCATTAGAAATAATAAGTTATTCAAACTGAAACGTCTTCTTTGACTTACGTCAGTATTCCAATAAGCATGCGAGACCGCATGCATGCTAGACCGCATGCATGCTAGACCGTAAACTCCGATACATATTTCAATTTAATATGTGTAAGTACCTACTCATACCTATGAAAAAATGTTAGGGCAGACAGAGGGAAAATGAAATGATTTATTAAAAATAAATTAAAAATTTAAAGAATTCCTTGTATTACCCTTAGCTATACCGAAGCGGGGAGATACCGTATCTCCCATGTACCGACGGTTACATACTTACTACATATATTTATAATGTTGATGATTTCAGATGCGAGACCTGGTAACTCGGCCATCTTACAGGTTAAGAAAAGCATTTGACGACTTTCTGTTCTGGATGATGCCTAACTTCTGGGTGCCTCTGTATAATTCTGTCACATTCACCACCATGCCGTATAATCAATGCGTTAAGAACAGACAATGGCAGAATAAGGTATGGTAATTAATAATTTAGGTCATTTTAGGGATTCCCAATTATAGTCTGGATTTCAGTTTTATTTCCACCATCAATATAATTCTACTCTTTCTCTCTCTCTTGTTTTAATTAAATTTCAATAAAGGAGGACGAAATAGTACCTTGATATTAATAGAGTTTTAGCTGTCTAAAAATTTGTTTTAAAGAAATTCTTGGAATCTTTTAATGTCCACGAATAAAATACGTATTTATGCGACTTTATGAAAAACAAAATACAAGAATTTAAAAAAAGCTAAGTACTTATACTTCTTTTTACTTAAAAATAATTTGCCAAATTACTACTTACGCATCAAATATTAATAAAAAACATATAAATTACTAGACTATCTGCTGGAACTTTATCACGATAAAACTTTATACTTTATAGCATAGTGATCCTATAAATATTTTGCTGATCAATGGTGATAAAACCCATACTATTACCAAGTAATGGCCTAATTTAGCAAAAGATTTTAAAGTGCAAGAAATAAGTCCAGCTCTGCGCCGTCGCTTTTACACCCGAGCATCTTTTGTTTTTTAAATAAGATAAGTTAATGCTTGACATCAATCCCAACTGATCCCATTGACACTTGAAAGTTGTATCAGGCAGTAAATGAAAATTAATTATAAAAATCTGTATAATTATAACACATTTTTAATCTTACAGTTAAGTTAAGCAATAGCTGACGCGGTCGGCAGAAGGATGGGCGCCAGCCAAAATTTCATGAGCCCTTCTGTGCTTCGTAGGGCACCTAAAGCCTTCTCGTAGGTCCTCATACACCTTATTCATTCTGTCTTATGAAATTTAATGAATTGTTTAATCTTTACAGATGCTGATATTGGCAACCATCAGTGTTGCCCTGTTAGCGTTTGCATTATTTTTCCGTCGGTTTTAACCTTAAGAAAAAATACATGGAAAATTAACATAATTAGATATTAGTTGCATCAGACAGTAAAAGCAAGTTTTGGATTAAAAAAATAATAATTTAATGATACATTTTTAATTTTTAGTTCAATATTAATCTAAATATATTAAATAAATACTTTATTTACTAATTTCTTTAATGAGTATTACTTATAAAACATGTGTACAGATCAAATATTTAATTATAAAAATTTCCTTGAGCGATAAACAGACCACAGTGCCTTAAGAGACTACAGGAGACTGCAACTCTGCGATATAGCTGTACATCCAGTATTTATCATTGCAACCTATGGCTATGGCTAACCCACTGCTGGGCTCAGGTCTTCTCTCACGTTTAAGGCGTCTAGCCCATATTCCATCACATTGGTCAATTGTGGTTTGGTGGATTTCACACATCTTATAGAACTTTAAGGGGGAATCTCACAATGTGAGGGATAAAGGCCAAAGTATATTAAGTTGGCAAAGTGCGGATAGACACTATCGAGAACTTTATGGCGAACTCTTAGGAGTGCAGGTTTCATCACGTTTTCTTTCACATCAAGAGACGATCAACCTGTAATACGCACATGACATATATTGAAACTCACAGGTGCACGCAGGTCCTGAATCCAGGACCTTCCCGTTCGAAAGACCAACATTCAACTACTAGACTATCGCTGCTAATCAATATTATGAAAGTCGTGAATATATTACTTGTCTTATTATTAATTTCGTCCTATTATTTGTGTTTGGTCTTATTTATTATTATTACTGCGATCAATTTTCCCTAACGCGAATGACCAAAATTTGATCTATATTTTCTTGTTTACTAACAGTACGCTCTTAGGTTATAAGGCAAATTTTTATTAACAAAGTCTACTAACACACGGTTATGAATCAATTAGTCTGCAATAAAAATTATTATGTATCTTGTCAACAAAGTTCACGGATGCAGATGGTAGTGAACTCGGTCATTTGGAAGGCGTGCGTGGAGATCTAGATCCAACACGTGTGGTCACCACCGGATACAAGAGATACCAGATATAAGAGAATACCACCGTTGAATACACAATATGATACATCCGAAGATGGTCCCCACCGTGTGTACAGCGACTATTTTTAAACAAACTACTATCTATGCTTAGTTATGTTATAATTTCGAGAATTAATTAACTGGGCTATAGAAAACTATGGACACCTGGCTTTCAGATTGGGAAACAACCGAAGATAAAGGCGGTGACTTGGCACTTACTAAATGGGCCCCTATAATTTTGCATAACAATATGCCTGGAGGCAACAAATAGCTTGAGCAGCTAGGGGTGTCGAGAGGTGCGGCACCGATTTCACCATCTGAGAGCAGGTTTCCTCGTTATCGTCCATTCGACATTTCCAACCCCGAGCATATAGCTCTAGCAACTCCACTCTGGCCGGCCAATTAAGGCAAGCCCAGAGGTGGGGGGCATGTTGCTCATCCGATCCACCTACTGCAGATAAGGAACAGGGGGTTCCCCGGGAGCACTCGGGTCTATGGTGTCGCTAATCACCAACAGCTCGCCACAACCTGCCCTGTGGGCTTTTTATTATTAATTAATAGAAAACAGTAAATTTTTGTTTTCTAAAACATTGTAAAATGAGGCTATTGGGTTATTGGAAAACAATTACATTAAAATAAAAACAAACTACATTTAACGCTGATTATTAATATTTGCTACAAACCATGAAACATGAAATAGTTACAAAGATTATACATACATTAGGAGTATAAATTCTAAAACACAAAGTCAAACACGTGCAAAGTCAAAATTGCACAATGAAGTACACACAAAGTGAAAAAGCGCAATATTTATGAATACCAAAACAGTTTATAATTTTGGATTGTAATTCTTCTCTATTTTCCTGTTCTTTAAAGCAGAGGTAGGCAACACGAGTCCGCGGGCCGCGTACAGCCCGTGTGTAATTGCAGTACAGCCCACAGAAATTCCATTTATATAAAGCACCTTGGCGTTTCTAGTGATTCTCCCGACGATGTGGATTGCACCAATATCCTTATAACATTTGTGGCCCTCATATAAGAAAAGGTCGCCAACCCCTGCTTAAATGTGTGGGATGTGGATTGCTTCCGTATCCAGAAGATGCGAAAGGACATCCTATTATTCCCTCATTATTCCGTTCGATGGTCTCTGACATATGTACCTTTAATTCTTACCACTAAAATAGTATAAGTTTGTTTTGCTTTAATTAAAAAATCGTTTATTTTTATAGTATCTTTCAAATACAAAACAAATGAAGGAAATAACTGATCCTACAAAAAGTATACAATATGAAATTGTAAAATCATAAAGATACATACTTTTAAAATATTTAATATTATTTTGAGTGAAATGTCCTCTATTAACTTTCATCATACTCAGCCGATACTTTATTATACCCGACTCAAAGATATGCATTGCATGTTTCTGGAATCTTCTTCTTAACGGAAAGCCACGGTTGCAATATATAGTTGAAATTGTCGCATCTAATATTTTCCAACTATCCAATTTGAAGTTCCCTGTTTCGTCTATATACTTGTCTGCAACTCTATAATACAAATATTCTGTCGCAAATGCGTAATAATCATTTTTTTCTGCAATATAGTCTATACTGCCTTCAGTACTCTCGCACTCTTGTATCCATTTTGCATTAGGAAAGGTCAAATTATAGGCATAAAGAAAGAAACTTTTCCCAAATTTACTAATGCAGGGTTTATACGGGAAGGAACTCAAATTGTGGAAGTCGTAATTCCTTTTTTCCTTGACATGACCGGTGATTAAACTATAAAAGGCTGTTTTGTAAAAGCTATTTATAAAGTAGGTGTACCAAATCCAGATTAAAAGCAGAATTCTTAAATTTCTGTTTGTGAATAATTTTTGATCACTATGGTCAAGAAAATAGTCTAGTATCCTAAGAAATAAGTTTATTGGATCTTCGGATTTCTTTGACACGAAAATCAAAATTAAAAGAGTTATTATAAACATTACACAAAGAGATGTTAGTATAAATAACCAAGACTTAATACCAAATGTCCTATATACTTTTTTCCACACCGTATCAGTTGCTGCACGTGTTACTATGTTAAAAGTGGCATAATTGTAACCCCAAATATAGTCAAATACTGTTATTCGGTTTAGTATCAAAGTGAATCCTCCCATAACAGCCGTTATCTCATCATTTTGCAAGTAGCTCATCATTCCTGTGGCAGTATTATTTGATAATACGACGCCTCGAAATACATCTTCGGAGAATAATTTATATTTTAACTTGATTCCTTCCAGTTTTGCAATATTTTCCATTACTTGTTGTTCTATACCACGTTTGTATTCTGCTGAAACATTCAAAACGGAATATTTAGACGTAAACGCATATGGTATTACGTCTTTGACACCAACCACGATGGAACATCCGCGAATGTCCTTTAAATTGACATCATGAAAAAATGTATCACTTATTAAAGTCGAATCATTATTGCAATAGTTCAATGTAATGATTTCTTCTACTTTTCGTCCACAGCTTTTGTTCGCAAAAGGAAAGTAAGTGTATGTTTGAAAGTCCGTAAAAGATGAAACTATTACTTTGTAAATTCTATGTTTCAACAATTCATAAAATATTTCCCTTAATTCTCCATGCATTATTTTGTTTACTGCAATTATAAATTTCTGTGTAGGATTCCATAATAAGTCTTTTGAAATTTCTAGCAAAGCTACTGTTAGTTCTGAGACAGAATCAACTAAGACTAGGTAAGCATCGGTTGCAATGAGCCAGCTTTGTTTTTTGACTGATCTTGTAACTAGGATATGACAATTTTCATTATTTATTCCTTGTATTACATCATCAAATGAACCAACACTTATTGCAGTTATAACTTTGCCACAAGGGATATTTCGCTTTGCTATTTTTAAAACACATTGAATGTTTTCGTCTTTTGCTACTGTGATTTCATTCTTTGCATAGTCGAGGTTATGATAAATTGAAGCTTGAATTATTAGACATTTTAAAAACATGAACCAAAGTATTTGTTTTAACATTATGTTAACACATCCAGGTAGGTAACAAGACTGTAGGTTGTTTTTTACTCAGCAATAACGGCGATGGTGACAATTAAGAAATAATTATACCTGTAATACTCGATAAATTTTGATGTGTCTTGACGCTAATAATTAGGCTGACTCATGTTGGTATCCAACGAATGTAAGTTCGTTCGTTAGAGCGCTTAGGCCATCGATGGAATATATTTTACGTTAGTGTCGTCGGTTTCACTTACATAATATGTTGGAACTACTTCAATCTAGATTAAATATCCTAGATTTTTTTATGTTATAAAATTTTGTTAAGCTTCAAGTAAGCTTTACTTGACTAAACTAGATTTTACAAGCCTCGGATTTTACTGTGTCGTTAAACTATCAAAAAATGATTTTATTATGATTTTATTTCCAATTCAAATTCTCGTCCAGATAAAATTCTATCATTATTTACTTTAACTTCTTAGTTTTGTTGAAAAATAAACCTGTTAGCAATTTGAATCCTTTGTAGACAAACGTTTTGAAATCGCCGAAGCGATGGGTGTATTCGACCACACCTGATCAAGTATCTTATATAACTATGAGATTATGGTAAAATAATATCATCTGTATGTTACTTCCATTTTGTGGTCTTTACAATGTTGAATGTTCGTGCATTAAAGTGCTCCCTTAAAAACCCTTTAAGTACCTAACAGTACTTAACGGTACGATTAGTCACCATGTAAAAGTAATTACTTGCCCTGATTTTTACACAACATATTATTAGAGATGACACGTGTCAAGTAACTTTTACATCATAATTAGCTATACAATACATACATATAATTGTATGGAAATAATATTCGGTATCAGAGTAACAGAAATAATAACTTAAAGCTGTCCCAATACTGATTGATGGAGGACTCAGTGGCTTACAGATATGTCCAAAGATTTTCATTTGCTTTGCTTGGTGTAATGTGTTTGGTGTAATGGGTAAGTATATAAATTTCAAATTATACAAAATTGGACAAATTAAGACTGCTCTAATAGGACCTAGAAATGTCTAAATCTATGTATTCAACAAGGACTTTACAATTGTGAAAATATGCATTACATAACGAGGCGACACAAGTGAAATTGGTGGTAGGGTTTGGAGGAAAGATTATTAGATTAGAAGATGATTAGATTATTAGATAATAATTCACAAAAAGATTTTTGTGAAGTCCGTCTGGCTAGTTACCGTTTTCTTGCTTCAGTCAGTCTCAAACGATTCGTCGTGTTCTGGCTCGATGCTTGAGAGCCAGTTCTTCTATTTTTCTTCCCGTGCTTCAGTCGTCCTCTTACCCAATGTTCTTCTGTCACCCGTTCTGAACAAGTATGTTGTTGGTGTGTCGGGTTCCATCAGCGATAAAATTTGCCTTACTATGCCAACGCGTTAGTGACGACTAGCCTGGTGTTGCTAATGTCTTTATTCAATTACTATCAGATTACCTGTCTACTCATTTGCAAAAAGAGAATAGTTTCTTTAAAGTATGCCTGTGGTGCCATCTAAATAATTCAACGCGAACTTTCTTCATTCAACCAACGTGCAAAGAGAGATTGTATGGACGGTGAAATGTAGCGTCAAAACACGATTTTGATGTTTTGATAAGTTACGTTAGATGTCGTTAGAAGTCAATTTATTAAGTACAACACATTACTGACTTGCAAGAGAGACAACTCAGCGTGTTCAGTGCAGCGAGTCCGCCTACATTTTAGAAAATCATCATCGACGAGTAAGTGCATACTCACTAAGAAAGAAGTTTAGGAAAAAAAGGAAAAATCGTAACTAGAGTTTACGTAATTTATTTAAGCGACGTCATTTATTCCCAAAACTGTTCTGATTAGATATTTATGTAAATTATTACAATACTTTTTTCTTATTACCAACTTTAAGTTCGATTAAAAAGCTTATTAAGGACATCAATATACCAATAATCAACACACAGAAATGAACGATCAAATCTTCTAAACGAATTGCATTGGATTTTTTCTTAAGCGTTAATATTTTCTTAGGTTTCTTGGCGAATATTTTGGTGAGATGACCTTGGAGCAATCCTGTCTCTAAAATATTAAGAGCATAATGTTGGAACTTGCGCTTTAATGGGAATCCTTTATTTACATACATACATGCGATGACGTTCCGTGGATAATCCCATTTATTCATTTTAGGTCTTCCTTCGTTATCTTCATACTTAGATGCAGTCAAAAAGTACGAATAATCAGTATTGATGGTGTATAGATCACTTCTGCTGGCGACACCTTCAAAAGACTTGTCTGCGTTCTCACATTGAGGTGTATTATCGTTCTGCGGTAACAATTCATTGTACGCTAGAGAAAAAAATGTTCTTAAATCTTTATTGATACATGGTTTGAAAGGCAACAAGCCCAGATTGGTTGGATCTATTTTTATTTGATCTTGAATATTTCCTGTTATCAGGCTGTACATTGCAGTATTATAAAACCCACAAATACTAGTTGTAAACAGTATCCATACAATCATTATTCGCTTTAAATATTTGTTACGAAACAAATTATCGTCCACTTGACCGTAGAAATATCGCCACATCTTCAAAGTTATCAGGAATGTATCGTTCGATGTTTTTGACGTTACTTTTAATGTTATTAAAATTATTGTCGTGGTAAATACGAAACAAAATATTATCAACAACCATGTCGTTAGGCTGAATTGTTTGTACACGGTAGCCCACTTTTGTTCTCGTAAGACTGGAGTAAAGATACTGAATAATGCGTAACTATAGCCGTGAATGTAATCAAAAATGTCTGCTCGGTCACCAAACAGAATTAAAGCTCCTGTGATGATATTTGCTTCACCACGTTGCAGGTACCCAAACATTCCCGTTACTGTATTATTTGGGTAACGAATACTGAAGCCAGCCTGGCGAGGGACAAAGCGATATATTATATTGAATCCTTCATATTCTGCTATGGTGTTAAGTACATACAATTTCAAGGTATTTTGAGTAAGTACTGTTCTTTAATACTACATTAGGTACATTTTCTCTTGCTACGACAACCAATGTGCAGTTTCGGTAACCATTAGGAAACTTATTAGGAAACAAAGTATTGTTTAAATTCCTGCAATATCCAAGGCTTGCAATATCATTGGCATCTTCACCACACTTAGAACCACTGTATGGGTAGTATGTAAATAATTCTATGTCACCATGTTCATTGGTAGTAATTACTACAACATTATATATGTTTTTAGTTAGTAAAATTTTAAATACATCTCGTTTGTCGTCGTGGGTTGTCTTCTTCCAAATTATTATGAATTTTGCTGAGGGATTCCAAGACAAATCTCTGGATAACTCTCTAATACCAGTTGAGAAGTCCATAATGTTTTTGACCGAAATCACGTAGATGTCTGCATATATCCACCATCTTTTTTCATTAAAAGGCCTTGTAATTATTGAAAATTTGTTATAAGAATTTATAGTTCGAATCAAAGATCCGTGATATTTGTTTAATGACACTAAAAACACGACATGTTTTTGAGGGATATATTTTTGAAATATTTGCGATACACATTCTGAAATGCTTTCATGATTATTTTGTATTTTACGTAAGACAATATTACTAAGCAGTAGTGAAGTGATACAGTTTGTC
This sequence comes from Asbolis capucinus, assembly GCA_018249125.1. Classification (NCBI taxonomy): domain Eukaryota; kingdom Metazoa; phylum Arthropoda; class Insecta; order Lepidoptera; family Hesperiidae; genus Asbolis; species Asbolis capucinus. Next base: position 9,357 of record DWJZ01003165.1, read on the forward strand.
ATAATAAAAAAGGGTGCTATTTTTTTCAAAGAAACCATGACGGGAAATTCTGATTGAATCAAATTCTAGCGTTGAATTATGTTTGTAGTACTATGGTGTTATGCTTACTTGTATACTAAATTTATAGTGTTTTTTAGCGATCAGCTAAGTAAAGTCAACAAAAAAGATTGGACAGAAAATGATGTTTTAAATCTCATTATTAAAATGGGTAATATCTGGCGACTTACATACGATATTTGCCGCTATACGTTTGTTAATTAAACCAAATAACAATTGATTAGATAGGTTTTCCGTGGGTGCAATAGAACTTCGAAATCTTATGTCTTTAATAGCAAAACCAGCAAGCAAAAATTAAACTCTACGTCATTTTTTAAGAAGTATTCCCTGCTTTCCTGGCATCCTCATATAAATAAAAACGTGGAATATTATTTAGGATTTAACGTTGAAATATTTAAAATTATGATTAATACAGAATATAAACTTGTATGTATTATCACAAAACATAACACTTAGCTAGAACAAGATCCAAGTTTGAATGTACTATAATTTTATTCTTAGTTAAATCCTAAAGATTTTTCTGGCCATTCCAAATTTTCTTCATTTTAAATACCATATTGTTTTTTATTTTATCTATATTTCAAAATCACTAATTAAAATTAAGATTCGAATTTATTTTATTATTATGTCCTAGTGATTAAATTTGTGATAGCATAATCATGATAATAAAGGTTATATTATTAATTTAATTTTTTTTATTGCAACACTGGTGTTGATATTGACTTCATTCTTAGAAGATCTCCAATCCTAATGTGATAAGATTATTGATAAAATTCGAACTAGTAAATCCTTTTTTATGATAACCATACTCCATATTCCTTATTTATCGTTCAAGAAAGAGAGGTTAAAATATTTAACAACGACCATTTTCATGCCGTTAATCGCCATTTTATTATAGTCGTTCCTTGTCAAGGAGTCAAGCTTCTTGTTTTTTATTAATAGTTTCTGATCCCGCCCATACAATTACTTATAGCCTGGAGCTGATATACACAAGACATTAATTGGTAAACCGTTTCCAATGGAATATGTTCCATTTGGGACATTCCGTTGATGTTTAGAACAGAGGACATAAGACTACAGTTACAAGCGAAATGGAATCTGAGTTACAAAAAAATCAATATTTTTTTATGAATATCATATAAAAAAGTACATTTTAATGTGAATTGGTAGCCTTATTAAGTCAAGGTTTATTAAAAAATAAGAATTTTTTTTACTTATAGAGTTATATTACGAAGGACCACATAAAATTTCATACTGTATTTTTAACGGTTGGGAGTTCCCTTGTCTAGAGCCAATCCTGAACGTAGTATCAGGTCATGTTTATCATAAAAATGCATTGTCATCAGGACGGAAACTTAATGCAAAATTTCAGCTCCATAGTGTAATAGGAAGTGGGTCTAATTAAGCTTGCATTACATGACCTGAACAAACCACCAAACTAATACACTAACATACACTGCAAAGTAAATAAAAGCTTTGATAAAAGCAACTCAAACTTTCAATGACATTTATTTTCTACATGAATATCAAACGAATATTGGCATACAGAGTACTTCAGTGAAAGTTATAGATTTTCAACAAGTCATAATAAACAAGTCTTTACTAACTAAAGGCGACTTTCAAGCAAGTTAGTATGAGAGTGGATTAATGCAGACCGACCATTTGCCCCAAGCTCAGAAAACTTTGAAATGAGATCCGGCCGGTTCTACTCAGGTGTTCCAATTTTCATTTTGATACCTACTTACCAACTGCGAATACTTCGAGCCGGCAGACGCGAATAAATTTATTTCTAAAACTTTAATAACATTTCCAACTGAATTTAAATAACGAGGTTATCAATTCGACACATATGTAAGAGATATTATTGGAAATGAAAAATATTTACAATAATGTATTATGTTTTTATTTAATTTTAAATACAACGGCTTTACTAGCGGACCTTGCAATAACTTAGAACTGACTTATAATTAATAAAGACTTATAATAAATAATAAAGACTTATATTAAATTGTATCATTATTACGAGTGTTTTTTTGATGTTATTAATATTATTACAAGTATTATTGTACATATTTAGAAAGTCCATTTTGCTGGCTATACTCTCTTGCTTGTGCCAAACGACGTTCCGGCTCTCCAGCCGCCTCCGCATGAGAGCCAGTTCTCCTCTTCTTCTATCCCCCGTCTTTCTTCCCAGTCTCCCGTCCCGCTATGCTGTTGGTGTGCCTAGGGACCGTTAATGTCATTAATGTTCCCAGTAACTTCAGACGTGTGTTCTTTCTCTGTGTAAATATTATTTACATATATTTCTAATTCACGTGTTAACACCCCAACCTTGTGTTTCTAATGCCGTAAAACTGCGGTGATAACTTACTATCAGGTGATCTGTCTCCTCGTTTGCTTGCCTAACACAAAACAAATCCGATTCTGAACTTTTGTGAAGTTAACTTAATTCGAATATCAGAGATAAAATAAGAGAAAAATCTAACAACGCCGGTTGGGCGATACGACGAGGCGTTCCCACTAATTCACATTCCAATGTTTTAGCAACGAATCGAATTGCTGCAGTCAAATTAATTAGAGATTTGGGAACAAAAAGGAACACAGTGTCGACAGTAATGAGAATTAATCGTTCGTTATTCGCTTACTGCGGTTTTGGGGTAAAAAGCTCTGCAATTTTCTCACAAAATCGGGAGTTTGACTCTGGGGATTAGGTATAACCAGAAACTGGCCTCGCTTCGTTTCAGATGAACCAGTTATCGGAAAAAATGAGTTATTGTAACATAACTGTAGCAGTTACGGTGTCGCGGACTTATTTGTAGATAATGTCTTCTATAAAACTGTACGAGTAGTACATCATTTTGTTCTATTGACAATTTTTTTATTAGCTAAGGTTTTTTTATATTTTTTGATGAAACACTGTTTACTGTCGTGTAAATGTGTTTTTATATAGGTTATAAGGTAATGTTATAAACCTTTATTGTATTCAATGTGTCTGGGTGTAATAAAAAAATGTTTATATAAACATGTATTTAACAAATATGTATGCATGTTTATCAGTTGCCTGATCATAGTACAAGCTAATAGTTAGTTCGGGATTGGACGGCCGTGTGTGAGTTGTCCTGAGATATTTATTTAAACCCATCTAAGATTATAACATAAAACAGTTTAGGTCAATTGTATTAATTAATAGACTACATTGGATTTAATTTAAATATTTTACACTAGATGGCGTCTTTTATTACAATAAGCAAAGCTCCGTTTACCACTTACTAATTACGAGTATAATAACACGACTTTATAATATTTAATGTGAACTACATCCAATTAATTGAATTACTAGAAATATAACCTCCAAATTTTAGGACGCGGAATTTAATACCAGTAAATCATCAACTCCTGCTTTCTCGAGATCCAAGGATTACTGTGTTAAGTCTCATGGCGGTATTTTAATTGGCGGCCCGATCAAAGCATTAGTAATGCCTAACGATGGGTATTCGACGAATTTGAACAGAGAATCTGACGAACGATTTTTCTGTTCACCTGCCGGCCAATTCTCGTTTTACAACTAAGATATCGTAGCAACATTGTCGTTCAAGCGCAATTTGGTATTCACAGCCGCAATCGGCTTTTAACTGCACCCCAACGACAATCATCCAAAAGTCGTTCGTCAATGAAATGTCAACTGTATTCCAATTATATTAAGTTGAAGTTCTATTGTAGTGCAGTTAATTTAAATGAGAATACCATACATCAGCTGGATTACAATCGGATTGAACGAATTTGTAATCGTTTGGTTAAAGAATCGGCCGGAATACAACCAATGATATAAAAGTAAAAAAGAGGTATGTACATGAGTCGTTAAGACACGAAAATGACCTAATTGGGACATTTTGTCGTTAGTCTGCTTCGAGATTTCGAGTAACGAGCATTATACTCTGCACTTGCATCATGCGATTGATAGCTGTCTTCTTTATTCTTAGCCTCACCCGCAACGGAGTCCGTGTTATGAAAGCAGAAGTGGTTATTTATAACGTTGGCATAGATTTTGAGATAGATCATCACAGATGATAAACCCAGGTGATTTTGATATTTATACTGTCTTCTCAATCCATCACGGCCCACTATTGAGCATGAGTCTCTTCTCTGAAAGACTGGACTATGTCCACCACGCTGGCCAAGTGCGGATTGGCAGACTTCACACAGCTTCGAGTTTTACGAACTCCCCAGCATGCAGGTTTCCTCACGATATTTTCCTTCACCGTTATAGCGAGTGACATTTAAATGCTTAAAACGCACATAATTCCGAAAAGTTTCTTAACCACTAAGCTACGCAAGCAGCTACGTAGCAGGTTATAATAGCAATAATTAATATTACACTTATACTAACTTTTATACGGCACTCTAAAGAGATACGCCCTTACTCGTCTCTTTCAAAATTTCAGAGGGGGACAGTTGGCTTCTGCCGTTATTCGGCACGCCCATGAACTTCTATTGTATATTAACAAGAGCTTGTTCTTCCAGGCCACAGCTCCAGCCTGCTATGCGGGAGTATAAAGGAGGTGGAAGTCGGCAGCAATGCCGGCGCAGGTGCGGCGCTCGCACTGGCGCTGGTGCAGCCCCATTCCTCACCATCCCACACTCCATGCCAGCTGCGTCTCACCGCGCCTGATGCCACCGCCTTCACCATCAGACTCATTGATGTTAAGGTGGGTAATGACCATGTTCTGACCATGTCACCATGTTCTGAGCATATGACTGAAAAGCATTACCAGTAAAATTATTTTAATTTTTAAGGACAATAAAGCTTATGTCACTTCTAAGACTACATTATACATATTGGCAAAAGAAAATTTTCCTCTTTATAATATTAGGGTAGAATTAATGCCACCAATAATGTGGCCTAGTTTGTACCGGAGTGGCGTCACGTTATTGTGACATAACTGTTTCAGTTAGACATACGGTATCACAGACTTATTAGCAGATATCGACGTCCTCTATAAAACTGTAGTACATTACGTTGCTCTATTGTCAATAATTTCCGCAGCGTACTCGATATAAGGATTTATTTTGCAATTTTTTATGGCGAAACTGTACTGATTCTATGTTAATATTTCATCTAACGATATTCACCTGTGCTTGTTTACAAAACCCATCTGTACAAACTTGTTTGTTGCAACCAGGAAAAGTCATTAAAATCACATAATGGCTGAGCAAACGAGGCATAGACAATAAGAAAATGGTTTTCGTATTAGATTTGACGCTTCGACACGCTCGACATACTTCAACGTTTACAGGGCAACATGTTGTAAAGAGATTAGTCTGGGCCACATTTTTTTATATGATAAGCATGCAAACAAGCAGACGGGGCACCCGATAGTAAGTGATCACCGTCGCCCATTTACATTGATAACACCTGGGGTGTTACTAACGCGTTACCTGCCAGGAAGGAAGAAATAGATCCGCATATGCGGGGAAGAGAAAGAAACAAGGGAAGTGGTACTGCAACTGTGGGAAGGCAACTGGGATCAATAACGATAAGATTCATCAATAAAATACCACTTCAGTACGGGAGACAGAAGAAGAATAGAGAGGATGATGGATGAAGGACGGGGAGAAAAAGAGGAGGATCACAAGTAACGCTAAGTTGCGTTACGTAAAGAGGGTCTGTATAGGCACAGCAATGGAATAAAGGCCGCATACTGCACGCCGGCCGCTGGTTTTCGACCCCTGAAATAGACTGTCATTATGCGTCACAAGATAGGTTTGAAATGATGAAACGTTTCTACCCAGGGCGGGGGCTTGTATCAGACCCAAGTGATCAAATTGAATTAGGCAATAGCAACCGGGGTCGTTGAAGGATAGGTGCCTGCTAATGACAAAATATCCTGAGTGCTTCCGTGCTTCGGATGGCACCTTAAATTGGTGGCGTTATAGTGAAAACTTCTAAACCTGTTTTGGTCAAAGGTTTCTTCTTCTGTTTCACCGTATTTGCTAATCTTCTTTTCCATTCTTTCTCTGTCACAAGTGACAAAGTAGTGTATCCTTAGGGTTGGTTCTTGAAAATCCTGAACTTTAACTTTCAATATCGGTGAGAGAGACGGAAATTAGGCGAAGTGTATGTCCAGCACAAGACGCTTAAAGGCTGACGTAAGGATGGATGCATGGGTAGAGGGATGGATGGGTAGAGGGATGGATAGGTAGAGGGATGGATGGATAGACGAATTTAGAAAGAATATCTATTTATTTGGAATGGAAGTTAATTTCAAATCAACCGACCATCATTTCTTTGCAGAAATCGCTTAATTAACACGCAAGGTTAGGTTTCGTAATTGCAAAGTATACAGTTTAGCCGAAACCATACAAAGTTCTAGTAACTAGATGAAGCGCTTCTAATCGTGCGTGTGTGTGACAGAAGGTTCGTTTACATAACGGAACACGTTTCTTCAGTAACCAGTGTGTTTCAGATGCCTCGTGATACCGTGACTCGCCTGTACAATAAATTGACTTATGTTTGAATAGAACTCGCTTCGCTTCGGTTGAACCAGTTACCAGAAAACAGTTATTGTGACATAACATTACATAGTATTGTAACAGTCAGATATATGGTGTCGCGGACTTATTTGTAGATATTGATGTCCTCTATAAAATTGTAGTACATTATTTTGCTCTATTGTAAAAAAAAAACAACAGCGTATGCGATATAAGGATTTTTTTGGTATTTTATTCACACGTTGGGTTACATTATTGAAGTTTTTATGCGGGTCCCTAACATTTTTGGAAATATTTTATATCCTATGTTCATCAGGGACCATCGATCTATCCACCCATCCATTTAATTATCCATACATACGTCCATCCATCCTTACAAACTCACATTTATAATATTAGTTAGATGAAATGTAAAGAAGGAAGCTTTTAATATCTGTGAAATACATTCTACATTCAACTAATTTTAATATGTTTGAATGGTATCTGACCGTTGCTACTGGCCTGCACTTACTGGCTTTGACAAGGACGAGCAGTCTGAAGTGAAACCGGTTCCACCCTCGGGTTTTTGCGCTCCCGCCATAGTTGTTATAAGAAAATATTTTATCATCCACAATATGTAACAGGCAGGTTATTCTTTACAAATATGCTGTCGATTCTCCTAACGACCGGTGCTGTTACTTCACTTTCCTGAGCGCCTACAATCGAAACGAACCGCCAGGATATGAACGCTTCAATCTGGACAAGTTTGTATGATAAAGATTTCAGATTAATTTTCACCGAGTATAGATTTTATTTATTTATTTAAAACTTTATAAACCCGGGGTTACAATGGGCGGACTTAATGCCTAATATAATTCTCTGCCAGTCAAACCTTGGAAATGGCTAAAAATTGTGGCGGGTGTTAATAATAAAATTAATAATTACTTTACGTTAAAATACATAATTATGATATATCTTCGATATAATAAAAAATAGTAGTATGAAGAAAAATTTAGTAAATATATACATATGTATGTATATTCATAATTAGTACAGTAAATACATAGTGACATAATTAATAATATATATAAATACATACATAAGCGTGAATGTAAGGAGAATTATGAAAACTGTACATACATACAATATATACATATATATATAGATATATATTAAAATTTACACATTACATATATTAGCGCTTGACAACGACCCCACCTGATGATAAGTGGCGATGTAGCCTTAGATGGTAAAGCGCACTAACTTAGTAGAAGCCTATTCACTCTGGACTTGAAGACATTTACATTGCAATCGAACCGGACACCGACGCGGGCAACTTATTCCAATTTTTCGCGTTACGGATGATAAAAGATTATTAGAAAGATAATGTTCACGTACAAGTTTTTTAAAAGACCACAAAGTTGGAGCTTTTCTGATTTTAATGATTTTAGATACCACACTTCGAAAGTATTCAATTCCCAGTACTAAATCATTCACATTATATACACCAGATGTCTCTGGTTCGCTTATTTTTAAAGACACCTGTTATCCTCATACAAGGAACTATTGAAACGAACGATATGAACGAATATATTTCGAACGAACTGACGAAGTTGACAAAAAGTAGCCTATATATTATTGAAGACTATAATCTATCTCTATGCCAAATTGCATCCAGATCGGTTCAGTAGTTTTTGCTTAGAGGAGTAACAAACATACACGCATCCATCAATCCAATCATACCCTCACAAACTTTTTACTCACG
>DWJZ01003166.1:0-17644 GCA_018249125.1 Asbolis capucinus
ATTGGCAGACTTCACACACCTTTGAGTTTTGCAAACTCCCCGGCATGCATGTTTCCTCACGATGTTTTCCTTCACCGATATAGCGAGTGATATTTAAATGCTTAAAACGCACATAACTCTAAAAAAACGGAAATGCGCCCTGGGATTCGAACTCGGACCCGACTAGGAGGCCGAATTCTTAACTACTAGGCTATCACAGCTTTAGTAGTAAATAGTTAATTATAATAATAAAATTCTACCAATTTGCGAAATTTTGTGAGTATGGATGGATGGATGTTCCTTTTTCATAAAAAAAACTACCGTTTCCGATCAGTTCTGCAGTTTTTGCGTGCAACAGAAACAAATATCTATCCATCCTCACAAACTTTCGAATGTATACAATGTAATTATATAAAGCAATGTTTGTTTGTGACTTTGCCCTTTATGCACTATAAAATGTTAGGGATAGAGCACTGATGTCGTTGGCAACTTTGTTCAGAATTCTCTGAAAATATGGTACCAAAATGATATCATTGGAAAATACACTTGATGATTAGATGCGTGCAGTTACTTTATAATAGTAGCGAGATTCATGGGCCACGGTCCACATACCAACTTGCACGTCTGCAACCATAGTCCCGGGTCACTAGGCGCCAGTGATTTACACGCATTATAAAACAAGATCAGACATATGAATAATGTACGGCGTTATGAATATTTATTTACTCACTACAATATGGAAAGTTGGATCGTGATTGTGTGACCCGTGGAGAGCCGAGTGCCCATAAATATTGTTCTAGAAATACCCTCGTTTTCCTGCTGTGTTATGTTACCCTGGTATTGGTGGGAAGAAAAATATCCACTCTAAATTACATAGAAACACAGCCTTCAATATTGATCATTAGTATACTACTATTTTATTGCAAGCTTTTATTTAACTTGCAGCGTGTTTGTATGTTATGTTATATTAGTATGTTAGTATATTTGTTTGTTTCGGGTCAATTCTTGCAAGCTTAACTAGACCCACTTCCTCTTACAGTACGGTGCGGAAATTTTGCATACTGCTTCAGTTCCGATGACAATGCATTTTTATGATAAGCATGACCTGATATTAAGTTCAGGATATTTACTCCAGACAAGGGAATGTGTTGAAAAAAGTGGCAAAAAATGGGCTGTGTGTTATTCCTGACCACAATCTACCGCTGTTTCTTATTTCATAATTCACACATTATAATCCCACGAAAACTAATTGGGATAAAATTTTAATATTAGGTCTATTTCAAAGCATTTCTGTTTTATGTTTTCAGTGTTTTAACGGGAACATACATATTTTGTATATGTAATTTGCTGTTTGTTCGTCTGTCACAAGGGCTTCGTATAAAGTCTATCTGTGCAATATCTTTAGCAAAATCTGATATGATTATTCTACGAGTATTTAGTTACTAAGCTTTTCTTTTACTTCCTTAAATTTAAAGATGTTTAAAAATCTTAAAAACATTAATCATAAAACGAAGCTTGAAATAATATAGTTAATCCTTACAAATATTATAAATTAAAGTAACTCTGTCTGTTAACATTTCACGCCCAGACTTCTAAATCGATTTTGATGAAACTTGGTACAGAGGTAGAATAGAACTCGAGGAAGGGATACTTTTTTGCGAAAGTAGGGTTGATGGGTTTGAATAGGAGATGAAAGGCTTAATTATCGGAGATATAAACAAAACACTTCGTTTTCATGCTCTAGAAATCATGTCGTTTGTGAGGAGAGGAGGAGGTTAAAGAAAGAGAGTGTCAATATGGGTGTGAAGAAGGGATTTGAAGGTGGAGTTGAATTGGGTGTTGGAGAAGGGAGGGAGTTGTGTGTAGACCAGATGTAGTCGCGTGTAAATGCTAGTAGTTTATATGGAGCGCAGTATAATTCTAAATAAGACGAAGGCTGCAGTTGAGACCTACTTTGAAACACTTCAAATGACCTGAAAATTTTAAGGCTAATTAAGTTTGAAATTGGCCGCGCGTTTTTCAGTAGATTTGTGGAACTATTATTATTAGTTCAAGGTGTTTTGGTTATTATTAATTAGCTCGCTGCTTTGCTACCGCCGAATAAAGACCGTTTTGCGGTAGTTGTTCAAGAGCGTAATGGTTTTTGAGTATGTTTCGATCAATAATACAACTAGATTTCGGGTCAGCGAGAAAAATGTGGCTGCTTACACCAGTTCACTTGAAATGTGGGCTGGTGTCTGGTTTAGTTTGTTTTAAACAGCCAATAACATCAAAACGTTTTATAATACCGTAATATATGTTCAAATTATTTATTATAACCAACCAGGTACAATTGCTGTAAGGTTCAACGTAAAATGTTTTTGTTTAGTAACTTTGTTTTTGTTAGTTCGTCGGTAATTCAATATGTCTTAATTCGAAGATGTATAAATGTATTTCTGAAAGTTCGTGTTTTAATATGTATTAGATAATATATTCGTTTATATTAGCATGTTAGTTCGTTTGTTAAATGTTCGAGTCAAATCTTGCAAGCTTCATTAGACCCACTTCCTCTTATACTACGGAGCTCAAAATTTGCATAAGAATTCCGTACGGATGACAATGCATTTTTGGATAAGTATGACCTGATACTACCTTTACGGTTGGCTCCAGACAAGGGAACTCCTCAACGATTAACAATACAGTTACAAAATTTTGTGTGTATTTTAAAATATTTCGTATTTTTAAATATATAAATAGACCTTGTTTTTAATTAATATCGTGAGACAGTTATTGTTATTTACAAATTGTTTTTAACTTAAAAGTCAGGGAAAACTTTGTGTGGTGTTTGATTCAAGTTGCATCAGCGATGTACAACTTCTTTTATTTCTCCGTCTTCCCTGAGTGGGTCTATGAAATCCTAGCAGATAATGCGTTATTGACTCCTCAGTCTGATGGTGTTAATGGCCATGGGAGACAGTGACCACTTATCATCAGATGACCCGTCTACTAAACTTAAAAAAACCCTTACTAAAAAAGATATGCGTTTAACCCACATATAATATTTAAAAAAATATTTGGTTGAAGCCAAGAATATTACTCGGGTCGGTGGTCTGTATGTTGTTATTAGTATTGCGTACGGCATAGGGGATGCTAGTACGGGGGTTTGTAATATGTAACAGTAGGGGTGTGAAAGTGGAAGTCTTTTATATAATCTGAACCAATGAACCTTACCCCAGGTCATCGCCCTCGTCACAAACAAAGTACCAGATGCACTGAACGATTTTTAGCGCTTTAGCTCTGCGAGTAGTGCTGTTGCGTTGATGGCACTGTGTCCGAAATAATCGGATATTTTAAATTGTGAATATCCGAAATAATTGTTGTTGAATGCGATTGTTAATATTTCTGGTGATATTTTGTAATATAATCATAGTATATGTAATAAATAGTTTATAATGGAATGTAATAAAATTGTATTGTTGTAAATGGGAGTATCTTACAAATGTCATGTGTTTAACAACATTATTAGCTTATAACGTTTGTATTCAAGATAAAATGTTTAATTTCAAATTTAAATTATCATTTAACACAAATAATCATGGACAAATAGAATGTATTGTAAAGTGTTGTAAAAAATAAATGTGTTTTAAAGTAATTACGAATTTCTCAGTTTTTCTCCTCGTAACTGAGGAAGCTTTAATCATAATCCTCCATTCTGATGGAATGCAGATTGTTCAAATGGAATGATGGATTTAATTATCGGAATTAAATCGTAACTAAATAGTTATTTTATGTATTTCTATAATTTTCACATGTCGATCCGTAACTTTCTATTCCTATAAAACTTAATTACATCCAGCAGGTTTCTGGAATATTTTAAAGCATAGTTTTTTTATACTATGTCCTAAATCATTCCTAGTTCGACTTGAGAACCTATCTAATTTAATTGTATTTATCAGTGTATCCGAAAATCCCGATCCCAACTCGTGATCTTAGCCGAACTTCAATCTATTTGTCGGTGTATCCGAAACGTCCCACCCCTATGGTGAACGTAGCCGAGACCGGGTCTAAAATTGTATTTACTTTATACATCGGAATACTCACGTTCCATACATTATGTGGCACGTCCGTAGTGCCAACAGTTTTAGATGTGGAAATTTGATTGTGCCACCTATATTGTATTTGCAGTCTATTCTTTTCTCGATGCACGAATAAAGTACATTTTGTTAAAATGGAAAGTCACAAATAAATTCATTACAGAAATGTATAAATAAGAAACACTCATATATTATAAATATTCATTAAATAATACTCAGGTACCAGGAACAATTATTCATCTATCATCATTGCCTGCTTTGTCATGCATGGGATTCTGAGTATGATTCCCGGATGGGTATTGCTTTTGATGAATTTTGTACGATAGATAGATATATTTCATGCTATAAGTCATGGTTGTCGATATGTGTGTTAGTGCGTCAGTGTTATAATAGTTATTAAAAAGTTATTTCATCATCATCATCTCAGCCCATCACGGCCCACTATTGAGCACGGGTCTCTTCTCTGAATGAGAAGGTTAAGGACATAGTCCACCACGCTGGCTATGTACGGATTGGCAGACTTCACACACCTTTGAGCTTTGCAAACTCTCCGGCAGGTTACGTCACGATGTTTTCCTTCACCGTTGTAGCGAGAGACATTTAAATGCATGAAACGCACATAATTCCGAAAAGTCAAAAGTATGTGCCCTGGGATTCGAACGCGGACCCCCGTTTAGAAAGCCGAATTCCTAACCACTAGGCTATCACCACCCCTTCACCGCTAAAAGGTTATTTAGTACTTAGAAACTGCGCTCGCTTCGCTTCGAAAGAACCAATTATCAGAAAAAAGTAGTTATTGTGTCACACCTGTAACAATTAGACATCTGGACTTATTTGTAACTATTGATGTCCTCTATAAAACTGTAGTACATCACTGCGGTATTCTAAATAAAATCCACAGCGTATGTGATATAAATTTTTTTTTGCTAATTTTTTCACACTTTGGGCTATATTATCGAAGTTTATGCACGGACCCCTAATTTTTTTGAAAGTATTTTATAGCCTATGTTCATCAGGAATAACGTAGGGTTTTAATAGTGAATGATTTTTTCAAATCGACTCAGTAGTTTCTGAGCCTATTCACTTTAAACAAACAATCAAATCTTTACTCATTATAATATAAGTATTGATTAAGTCAATTAAACGAGTGATATAATTTCGATAGCTACCGATGAACTAAAACTGTAGCCTAGAATAGTTCCTCTCTTTACAGCCAGCAGTTCCGTCCCTCGGCCAACAACTTTATCACAGTTCAATTTGTTCCATAATTGCACGCTCGAAAACTATTAAACTAACTTTAACAATGGAGATATTGTACGTACATACGACTAATATGGTATTAGCCTGTAACTAACAAATAGCTTTAAATATGGGTAGTTTGTTAAAGGACTTCAATCGGATTTTTTCGGGACAACGGGACAGGAGGCGGAAGTCCCGTTCAAAACGGGCCGGTTGGTCACCGTAGAGAGGTGTGAGGAACGAGGAATAGCGAGGAATAGGATGAGTGAGGCATGAGGATGAGTGAGGTATAGGATAAGGTAGGAACGAGGATGAATGAGGTATAGGATAAGTTAGAAATGAAGATGAGCGAGGTATAGGATAAGTTAGAAACGAGGATGAGTAAGGTATAGGATAAGCTAGGAACGAGGATGAGCGAGGTATAGGATAAGTTAAGAACGAGGATGAGTGAGGTATAGGATAAGAGAGGAATGAGCATGACTGAGGTGCAGGATAAGTTAGGAATTAGGATGAGCGAGGTATAGGATGAGCGAGAAACGAGGAGTGAAGTTTTATCAACCGACTTCGAAATAATATAATCTTTTATAACATTTCAAAGTCAAATAATAAAATTTAATAGGCAAATATTAATGATTCTCTTTTTGTCACAGGATGACCTTTTATTAGGTTACTGACGAATTGCAGAAGATAGCGGGCATCCGCTGGATTACGAAGTCTCAGGACCGGACAGAGTGGGAGAAAATACGGGAGTCCTACGTCTGTACGCTAAATAATGCATAATATTCATCTGTCATAAATATTGGCCCCAACCAGAACTCGAACCAAGAATCCATTGCTTCGGGCTTGTTCACCACCAATAAGACTACAGGGTTCTATATAAGCTTCTGTCGGAATCAAATCCGAGACCGTTAATTCGAAATGCCAACAGTAACTATCTTGTTGTGTTACTGATGAAACTGAGATAGAATTATGTTCAAACCAAGTTCCTTAATATAATAATATGGGAATACAACATGTGCGATAGTTATTCTGATACAATAACCCAGCGTTTCTCAAACTTTATGGCCTGACTATTTTATTGTTATGTTTGCGTCAACTTCGTTTTTCACTAGCAAAAATTCTTGAATTAAAATTATTTTAGTGATGTAATAATTAATATGTATGTATATTCATGTATCTTGCTCATAGAACTGCTTACTGCCTAAAATATTACAATCATTGTTACAAACAAAATATTAAATTTTTATTCAGTTAGTATATTTATATAACAAATGAAATATGTATCAACTGTGTTGATAATGCTCTCAAATAAGAGATGAAGAATGATGAAATGATGACAGGATTAATAATTTTTATGTCATTTTAATTAGGTTTTTATTATTGAATATCATTATAATTTGTGTATATATATATATATATATATATTACAAAATGGCACGTGTATGTTTAAAACGGTCTGTTAACGGTCACAAGCTGTTACTGAATTATAGTAAAAATATATTTAATATAATTTTTATTGCCTGATACGTAATTTCGCCGTAGGAGTTTTTTTATAAGTCCCTTTTTGTATGTATGTTTCATTGATATTTTTAGGGAAAATAGTTTGGCTAGCTTTAACCCATCGATGGCCCACTACTGAGGAGCTCTAGAGCATACTCCACCACGCTGCTCCATTGCGGATTGTTGGAGGGGTTAGTGGCCAACCCAAGTGACGAAAGTTTTATGCCGCCCGAAGACCTTCGACATAGCTAAACGATTCCTATCTTACGATAACTACCGGGACCGACGGCTTTACGTGCCCTCCGAAGCAAGGAAGTGTTCATGATTTTTTTGCTGCGGTCACCCATCCTCCTACTGACCGCGCCCGCTGTTGCTTAACTTTTTCGATCGGCTATAATCGAAACAAGCCGCCGGGCTATGAATAGTTTAATCTTTTTATACTACTCCTTGGATATCATCTCTACGACTCGATCGAATATTTGAGAAGCGCTGTAACGTATTCCCGTGAATAATTCACTAATTATTCATGTTACGAGGAACTCGGCTCGCACGGAATGTCTCAGCACATTGTTATGGCGAACTAATTAGGGTATCCCCCGACTGGGCTGGCGGGAGTCTGGTGGCTGGTGGTTAGTGTCTGGCGGCAGTGGCTGGCGGCTGGTTGATACACTGGTATGTGAGGAACTTGACAGATTCTCGGTGACATATCTTGGGTGTATTAACATGATCAGTTACTACACTAACTCTGTGTATATTATTAGAGTTTGTTATTGTTTATATCTATATTAAAGTTATGAATATCTGTGTGTTTGTCCGTCTGTGTAGACTGGAGAGTGATATAGACTACTTTTATCAACGTTGGTACCATGCGGGCTCCCACTTCCACTTACTCCACGGAGCCAATTGACGTCAACCTTCCGCCCTGATGTCAATGCATTTTTACGCTAAGTATGTCCTGATATTACGTTTAGAATTGACTGCAGACTAGGGAACTCGTCGACGGCTTAAAATACAGTAAAATGTTATGTTTCGTAGTATTAGGACTCTTTATAATTGAAGCTTGTTTTTAGATCATACTAATATTATAAATGTGAAAGTTTGTGAGGATGGATTTCTTGTTTTATAGTCAATAAAATAGTGCTTGGCCACAATTCCACTTAATGGATTGATGGATGGACGGTTGCATGGATGCATGCATGCATGGATGGGTGCATGGATGGATGGATGCATGCGTGGATGAATGCGTGTATGAATGCGTGGGTGGATGCGTGGATGGATGCGTGGATGGATGCATGGATGCATGCATGGATGGATGCATGGATGGATGCATGCATGGATGGATGCATGGATAGATGCATCGATGGTACATCGATGGATGTATGGATGGATGTTTGTTACACCTTCACACAAAAATAAATGAACGGATTTGAGTGAAATTTAGCACAGAGGTAGATTATAGTCTTGTTAACACATAGGCTTCTTTTTATCAACGTACCTCTCCTCTATAGGCGAAGACTAGTATTTTATCTTTTGTAAGTATATGAAGAAGATGTCTGAAACAAAAGTACATCCTCATTGTAACCTATACGTATCCCACTACTGGTCTCGGGTCTTTGAGTACAGGCCATTGTCCACCACGCTGGCCAAATGCGGATTGGTGAACTTCACACAGCATCGAGGACACTCAGCAGTGCAGGTTTCCTCACGATAGTTTCCTTCACCGCAAATGATAATTAACTAATACATAAACTAATGAAAATTAGAAATTTGAACCCAGGGCCTCTCACTTGAGAGACCAAAGTTCAAACCACTGAGCTATTGCTCCTTTTTATTTTGAAACAAAATGACACCCATCAAAAGTGACTTAAACCTTATTCCCACCTTCCCGTGCGCGTTAAACTCCAGAATGCGCCCCCAAAACTGACATATCACAATTAAAACGAATAATTCGTATGCGTAATTAATTCCAGCAGGACGGAGTGTTACCAATTTTATATGTCATACAATAATAGACCTTATTACGTGGTAATAAGAGCTGCGTGTGTACGAAATGTTGAGCATTATTTACGAGGCAGTACTAGTGATGCTCTGGATATACGTATCCGTGTCCGCGGATATCTGAGGGAGATGAAATATGTCCGTTGTCTTTTTCGCGGTTTTTTCCGGATCTCTTAACTTGTTAATTTTGAAAGAAAGAAAGAAAAATATATTTATTTCTCAAAAAAATTTATATTACAAAAAAATCTGCAAGTTTAATCAACGTGAAATTTACAAAGGTACATAAATGAGAAAAAAGTAAGTGAATTAAAATAATATAAAATGGCGAAAAAGGTGGCACTCAGCGTTACTCGCTGCTATTCGATTGGGAAGATGAAATGCTATGTATTGCGATATTACATAAGACAGTATATCACGCAAGATCGTCTTGCCGGCACCATGACCCATGCAACTGGGGCGATATATCGGTATAATAATTAATGAATCCTGAGGACCCTTTACTTTTAAAATATTTAGTAGCCCCGGCGATATTAGTTTAAAATAATATTATGTACATTATAGGTGATGGGTAAATTAAAAAAAAGATTAAATTTCTTTCAGAGTGTGTTTTGTTTCTTAAAATCAAATATTTGGCACCTTTCTTTGTATTGCAAAAAAATATTAAATTATAAGTTATGTATCATACATTATCTGCGGATCTTAAAAGCAAATACCTGTATTCGTATCAAAGTCCGCGGATCTCGACACCAAATATCCGTATTCGGATAAGTATCAACGTATCTTGACGCCAAATATCCATCTTCGGATCCATAACTGCAGATCATGCCACGAAATATCCGCATTCGGATCCGAAACCGGGTATACATACGACCCGGCACATCACTACTGTGTTCACATAACTTAGGTCCTTTCAGTGTGTTACGGGTTATCATTTTGACAAATTTATGTAGCGGCAGATGGGACGTACACGACGAAAAAGAAAATTTTCTTCACCGTTAACACTGCGCGTTTTGTTTATGCGTCTGTATATTTGCCAAGAGAGCTTGATGGAATTCTTTTTGCTGTTTTGGATTCATTTCCTTGTCGATTTTCTAGTGGGTTTACGTGTTGTGGTAAAATATTTTAGGTTCGAGAGTTGAAGTTGGTCAGTAGCTTATTGCTTGATTTTTGTTATGTTGCAGTATTTTGAGATCGGAATTTAATTGAAATAATTTCAATTGTTGATTCTGTACACATATTTTAAATCAGGGGTCGGCAACCTGCGGTGCAAATAGTACCCATTTACACAAAGCAACTTAGCGTTTCTTTTTTTTTATATTCAACAAATTTGCGCTCCTTGTGATCCTTCCGATGACGGCACATGAAATGAGGACTATATAAAAATCCTTATTACATTTGTGACTGTCATATCAGAAAAGGTTGCCGACCCATGTCATAAATTGTATCTTTATATACTGTGTGTAAAACAGAAACCATGGACAGGTTTCTACTTTTCATTGATTGTGAAAATGGCACCGATATAAACCGGGACCGACGGGACACGTGCCTTCCGCACCACAGAAGTGCTCATGATATTTTGCCACTAGCAGTCACCCATCGTCCTACCGAACGCGTCCGCTGTCGAACTTTTTCGATCGACTACAATCGAACCAAAACCATGGGGCTATGAACGCATCAATAATATAGAGTAGTAACTTTAAAAGTGTACTTAATTGTGGAAAACGTTAAGAAAACGTCAATGCAATACGTCTTAAAATGTCTGCGACAACCGAAACGTGATTCCATGCCCACATCCCACCATCAATCTCAGACTCCATCTTGCACCACGCTGCCCAAACCTTGCTGCATTTGTCACCTATACCTTATGTGAGTACTACGAGTACATCTATCACTGTAGCTCGGCCCGTAGAACTTACTAATCGTTTGATGTCCATTGCAGTTCTAACTCCCACAGCAACAACTGAAGTGAGGTCTGAGGGAGCAATGGACGGTAAATCATTTTAAACGGTGGGTAGTTTTGCTTCGGGATACGCTGTTGGTGATGTCTAGGCGTTTTGACGTATGGACTGGGGTATTGTGCGCTACGTAATACAATTGTTGTTTTATTATGGGCGAGTGTACGTACATATTACAATAACGATTCTTATACGTACATATGTGCATATGTATATTGTGTCCAATTTTTTATATAATTATGATATTTTGTGGCTTGTATTTTTGTATTTTTGCAGCTTATACATCCATTGTGGTAGTAAAAAAAAATTTTAAATATTTGTAATGACAAGCCGGTTGGTCTAGTGGTTAGTGAACCTGACTACTACACCGGAGGTCGTGGGTCGATTCCCACCCAGGTCAAATTTTTCTGTGATGAGCAGAAATGTTTGTTCTGTGTGTCTGGGGGTGTAATAGAAATATCTATATATGTATATTTATAAGTTGTCTGATCACCATAGTACTAGCTAACGCTTAGTTTCTGGTCAGATGGCCGTGTGTGAGTTGTCCAAAGATATTTATATTTTATATTCTATTTAAAAACACAGGCTTTAATTATAGATCCATAATACAAAGAAATACACCAAAGTTCCGTACCGTACCAAACCATATTTCCAAGATCTAATTAAGCTTACAAGATTTGATGTTCATGTACACATGTTCATACACACATAAACTTGCATTTAGATACACGCATACATAGGCACATGTGCACGTTTCAAAAGCAAACCACAACATATATGTATGTAAATATATTGTTTTTAGTGAATGTTGGCACGAGAATGCTCACAACATATGATATAAATTTTAAGAAACAAACTAATTTTAACAAATACACTTTTTAAATTGCGTAATAAATTTAAAATATATAAAAATTAAAACAACAAATCGTATTAGACATCTTAAAACTTTACTTAACAGTTCTTCTCGCCACCGCAGGTTAACAACGTGCATCTGGGTCGAAATATCGGAATACATTATATCAATTGTGAGTACCCATTAGTTTTAAAAAACACATTAAAAATTAAGAAAAACAGCCCCATTAGAAATAAAACGAACTGACTCAAGCAGGCTAGCCTTCGTAAAATCTCTTGTTATGCAACCTGTACCCAAATAGATAGCATTTTCACGTGTAGTAGATATTCAGCTGGTAATGTTTCAGTTATATTTCAACACCAACGTCGGCAGAATGAGTTTATTTCTAGAGTTGCAGCTCGGATATTACAGTGATGTGCTACTGGGAGACGGGGTTTCTTTTACTGGAATTTAGAAATATATTTTTGTCCAGTGTAACTGTTTAGCATAACTCTCTTTCTCTCTACATTTCGTGTACGGCGCGCGCTGTACTATGTACGATTTTTAAAACCCATTCTTCTAAGCCGAGGTTTGTTGGTTTGATTCCCATGCAAAAACATTTTTTCTGTAAAAAACAGGACTATTTTTGTGTGTCTAAATACATATAAAAGTGTCAGATCATTGTGGTAGTTTGGGATCAGGGTCGTGTGTGTGTCCTAAAACAGATATTTACTTTAGTTTCGGATACTATTCGGTTCACACAAACAAATAATCAAATATTTCCTCCCTATAATATTAGTATAGACCACGGTGCGCTATTATTTTTTGTTAAATATTCTCGCAATTATCGTCGCAACATGGCAAGAGGTTAAAGACTCGATTAAATGTCTATAGGAAATACTCGACAACCTTCGGTTGAATACCTCTCATCAGATTCAGAATATCGCTTCCCTGAGCGTATTAGAAAATTAGCAAGAACTATCCATATTGCTCGCCCAGCCATCTGAAAGAAATACCAAGATACATGCAACCTGAAATGCACCCTATTCCCTAGCAATACATCACAGTTTCGCCTGTGGAATATCTCCAATCATAGCGTTAATGTACCAATACCGAGTACAATTTTATCTTTTCTGTACTAATACCCCCAACAGATGAAGCTCATTGAATGTGGGACATCGTATAGAGTGGCCTCTTTTAATCTGATTAGATGATATGGGTAGGGTCGTGACCTCTGTAGGGTGGTACGATACGATTTTTATTAACATCGATTCCACTTATCGATTTATCGATCTTTATTGATTTTTAAACGATTTATTTGAGTGTGTGTATTGGAAAGTGGAGACGATGAAATACTTGTTAGTAAATTTATTTATTAGGATACAAAAGACAATGAAATGAAAGAAAGAAAAGCAATTATTTCATAATAATGTCAGCAACATAATACCGTTATAGTTGAAAATAATACACTATACTTCATTAGGTGGCCTACAAGAATATTTTCATTATTACAAGTATATACTCAGTATTATATTTTTTTTCTTTTTTTTTGTCGTGATTCAAAAGCAAAGAAAATTTATGTGTATAAATCGTATTTACTAATCTGATTGAATCATCTCTCTTGTATATCAAGTTGAAAATGATATTTATTTGATTGAAATTTCGTTTGGCTGAAAAAAAAAGTCGATTTATTAATTTCAGACATTTTTTCACATATCTGCGTTTAATAATAATTAAAATATATTACAAATATTAAAAAATATATAGAAAACTGTTTTTTTTATCTATTAAATAAGTAAGCGCTTGACTACGGAACCAACTTAGTTTTTATTTATTTAACAAAAAAAATTCAGTCATATTTTTTTTACATTCTGCCAAACTGTAGGCTAGTTTTTCAGCAGCGAACCTGATGTTAAGTGGCGATGAAGTCCTTGATGATAAAGCGCTCTAATTTAATAAAAGCCTCTTCTCTCTTGACTTGAAGACATTTACGTTATAATACAAAGGGGAATACCGACGCGGGTCAACATATTCCATTCCTTCGCAGTACGAATGATGAAGGGATGGATGTTGGAATCATTAACAAATCAACTGAAAAACATAAAATTTAAAATTATCGTATAAAAAGGTGTATACTATTTGATTTGCTGTAACATAACTAAATCGATTTTTGATAATTTTAACCATTTGGTAACCGAATAGAAATCGATTTAAATCCAAAATTCGTGCACTACACTATAGTAATAAATAGCGGAGATACAGGGAATTATATTTGTATGCCCTCTCCTCTGCTAATTAGTGGGTATTCAATTGGAATGTATTGAATCGGCTTTATCATATTATCCCCATACAATATTAATCAGTACTTTTATACTCAAAATAGCTTCCGCCCGCGGTTTCCCTCGTGATATGTCGCTAGAAAGTATATATATATATGTTATGTAATTATATATGTATAATCTACTAGGTTTTGTCCGCGGCTTCGCGCGGCATGTTGATGAAAATTAGTCTATATGTCCCAGAATATCATCTATCCCTGTAGCAAATTCCATTCGGTTCTGTTCGGTAGTTTTTGCGTGAAGGAGTAACAAACTTTTTCTATGATGAGCAAAAACTAATAAACAATAAAATATTTTCAAAAATGTTAGGAATCCGTATAAAAATTTCGATAATGTAACCCAATGTCTGAAAAAATCCATAAAATATCCTTATATCGCATACGCTGCGAAAATTATTACATTACGTTAGAGCAAAAGACGTACTGCAGTTCTATAAAAGACATCGATATCGAAAAATTAGTCCGTAACATATATGTCTAACTGTCATAGTTATGTCACAATAACTACCTTTTCTGGTAACTCGTTCTTCCGAAGCGAAGTGAATAGTTTCCAGTATGAGATAAACACATCACGTTACCAATCTCTTTAACACACTCAATTTCGCAAGACCTATTACTTAGAGCCTCTTGTTCTAGCGGGGAGTCTCAGAGGGCACACTCCTTGGTCCTTTCTTGTTTAATGATAAACGGTCAATTCCATTGATTGGCTGCGTATGTCAATGAACCCGACTTGAATGTTAATATGACATTACGTTTAAGAATAACTAATATACTAGGTGCGCTTTATGGATTTCCTTGATAATAGAACGTAGTAGTGCATGTCTTTAGTCATCACGGAAGGTGAAGTGACTGTTGTGCATATTTAACTACTTCCAAAACCCTGGGCTTGAACACATAGATAGCCCACTACTGAGCAAGAGTCTCTCCTCATACTGTGGCGATATAGAGTATACTCCACCACGTTGCTCCAATGCGAATTGGTAAAGACTTAATATAATAATTGTAAAAATGTCTCTAACTCTTTCATGCCTAAACCACGTGAATGATTTTGATGCTAATCAGTTCATATATAGACTGGAGCCCAGGAAAGAATTTCCGTCAATTGTTATTGCAATTAAAAAAATTGAAATAGGCGATGAAAGTATGAAGTGACAGGATTCTAACCCAGGTTCGCCCGTTTAGCTAAGCTAGTACACCCTATACTCACCATATAGGGTGTTTACTCACCCCCTTCTTCACCTCTCCACAGTCCACACCACATCTAGTGTATGAATACAAAGTGTTATGTTTATATTTTCGATAATTAAGTCAACACTTTTATTCTCTACTTCAATTCCATAAGCCTTTTTTCTCGAAAAACAGATAACCTATGTTTTATCTCAAGTTCTCCTCTATCTCTGTATCAAGTTTCATCAAAATCAGTTCATGAGTTTACGCGTAAAAAGGTACCAGACATACAGAGTTATTTTCGCATTTACAAAATTTGTAAGAATTAGTATTTCATATAGTTACTGTAAAGCGTTTGTAATAATAATCGCGGCGTCAGCCCACACTGGCCCACTGCGACTAATTCGATCACATTACGTGTATACGAGCAACGTGGTGAAGTAGGCCGGCTGCCCAGTACAAACGATTGCAATTAATCAATTGGTAAAAGCAGGATGCAATTGTAGGACCGCCCACAGACCTTTTTTATTCGTAATGGCTGAACTGGATTTTGTTTTGGTCTTTTAAAAGAGGCTTGGGATGTTTATAATCTCTCTTTATTCGCTGATGTTATGTTAAAATCTTGTAGCCGTGTTCTCCTGGTACACGTTTTCTACATGATTACTATCAAGCTAATCGTGAGTAGCTTCCTTTGGAGGAGACGCCAAACTTTTTTTTGATAAATGTTCTTAATCGTGGTAGCTATAGGCATAGTACGGATAGCAGTGTTCACGATATTATAGGAAATATTATGGTATCAAGCAATTTGTAGAACGATGTATAGGACAATAGGAATAGAGACTGAACCCACGGCTTTTAGCTTAGTAATGTTTTTAGGCCAGGACAGGCCTGTCAAAGTAACCATTGAAATTATATTAACGTTATTGCATAAATCTGAAAATTCCAAAATTTCTTTTTAGTATTAAATTCCATATTTCGTTCTCAGAATCACAATGGTCCTTAAATCTCAAATGTTATTAAGAATCTGTCCCAAATCGATCTTATTATCGTCGCAAAAGTTGAAGTACATCCTGAACAAACTCAATCATGCCTCACTATATCTTCCAATCCTTGCCACCTCCCGGCACTGTGTTTACACCACTCACAGAGGATCGTTTGTATTCATGGAAATTTGCCTTTAAAAAAGGGTTTTGCCTTGAAAGGCTGGCAGTAAAATTTTGTGAAGATACCGACGTAGTAGCAGGGTTTCGCTGAAATTTTGTGTTCGCAAGATCTGGACGGATAAGCTGGATATTGTCCTGGTTCTAATGGAGAAAAACAAGGTAATGAACTGATTTAAGAATTGAAATAAATATCTCAGGATAACTCACACACGGCCTAATGATCCCAAACTAAGAATCATGCTTACGGGGAACTTATAAACATATATGTATATTTATAAATACATACTTATATAGATATTATATCTATAATTTCTTAAAAAAGCGAGATAGGAGATACAAAGAAGAGTTCTTGGTCTGCGTTACTCATGAACATTAGTAATGATAAAGCTGTCAGTGGTGTAATGTTGTTCAAAAATAACAAAAAATATAGAGAATCAGTACTGGTCTTCTAAACCACTGCCGAAAAGA
This sequence comes from Asbolis capucinus, assembly GCA_018249125.1. NCBI lineage: Eukaryota > Metazoa > Arthropoda > Insecta > Lepidoptera > Hesperiidae > Asbolis > Asbolis capucinus. Next base: position 16,713 of record DWJZ01003166.1, read on the forward strand.
CGAGAGAAGAAAGAAAGGAATCTTCAAACTCAGCACTGAAATACGATGTTCTATACCACGGCTTACCACCCAAAAGCGTCATCTATACTAATATCACAAAACTGAGGATTCAAAAATCGCGGAGCATATTATAACATTAAATATACAAATGTATGCATTATGTTATATTACGGGTACTCACGATGTATGTTTATCGCGCCGATGTTTCGACCCAGTTGCATCGATCATGGCCCCGGCTGAACTGTGGCACGACGAAAATGTTAGTGTGATACCCGTAATATAAATAATAAATATCTTTGGACAACGCACCCACATCTGATTATAAACTAGTCGTTAGCTTGTACTATGGTTAGCAGACAACTGATAAACAACATACACATATATTTTTAAATACACACTTATACACATAATTTTAAATCCAGACACAAAGAAAAAACATTTCTGCTCATCACAGAAAAGTTTGACCTGGGTGGGAAACGAACTCACGACCTTCGGTGTAGCAGTCAGGTTCACTAACCACTGGACCTACCTGTCTAGCGGTCTAAATACTATAATGTACACAGTCCATGATGAGTCGAATTTAAAATAATATTAACAAACTAGCTTTTGCCCGCGGCTTCGCTTGCGTTAAGAAGTATTATTATTAATTATGGGGTGAAATTTATCAATTTATTCTTTCTTAGCGGTGCCTACGTCATGGTAGCTATATGCTTGCAAGGTCTCAGGCAGATAGGTTTAAAATTGACAAAGTTTCATACAAACTTTCATCCCCTATTTTATCCCCTTCGGGGTAGAATTTAACAAAATCCTTTCTCAGAGATGCCTACGTCATGGTAGCTATATGCATGCAAAATCTCAGCTTGATCAGAGTAAAATTGGCAAAGTTTCATACAAACTTTGATCCCCTATTTTATCCCCTTGGGGGTAGAATT
>DWJZ01003167.1:0-17641 GCA_018249125.1 Asbolis capucinus
TGTGTTTTTCTATGTTTGTAACGAATAAACTCAAAAAGTACTGATCCGATTTCGAAAATTCTTTCACCGTATGCTACATTAACACTGAGTGAAATAGGCTATCTAAATATCATTCTTTCTAAAACTTCATTTAACCCAAGGAGTAAAAAGGGACATGTTTACTCTTTATTTCAAAATTAAATCACAAAATGTCCACAAAATGTTTCACAAAGTAAATACTCGGTGCAAATTCGATCTATAATTTTTCCCAAACAAAATTGGCTTTGAATTGCATTTGTACCGAGCATAAATATTAATTAAAATTTCTAGATAATATAGGTGCCATTGTGTAATATGAAACTAAAGATACAATAGGCATGAAATATTAGAATAATTTGTTTATAATTTATTTATAAATAAATCGCGGCTTGCTATTGATGGTGGTGTAGTTTATAAAAACAAAATCATCTTAATTGTTTGTTTACAAATGTATAGGGTTACAGAAACTTGGCCTGCTTGCTATTTAGGTACACCTGAACCTACTATATATATATCCATAAGCTACAAAATATCAATGAATACACCGCTTGCCTAAACAGGGAATAGAGGGCGACACTACCTACCTCTTCAATGTGTCAATATTAGAAAACGAAATTGTCCGAAAATAAAATCACGATGAATCGTTTCTCGGACCCAAAAAATCCTTAACTTACAATTTTAATTTACATCAAGTTGTCTGTCCTCGTACACACTCTTCTCCCCCCAATGGAGTCTTTGTAATGTTTTCCGGGTTATATTTGTTGAATAGTACAAAACTAAGAACAGAATTTACCTGTCCTCTACTAGGTACCTTGGTACCTCTTGTTCCTCTGCCCCCCTGGGTCCTCTGCCCCCTGGATCCTGTGGTCCGTACTGGGTCCTCTGCCCCCCCTGTGTTTTCTGGTCCCCCTGGGTCGCAGCTCCGTACACCAATACTCGTATTCACCGATATATGTATATAACGGCTAATTTATTTTCCAGGTAATTTGGACATGTGCCTCGCGTCAAGACTGTCCACGCAAGCCAACCTTGGCAACATGGAGTCGACCAGGGAGGTGATATCGATGGTGGTCGGAAACATATCACTAGTTCAGGTATGGAACCCATGGACAAGTCGAAACTTGTTACTTTATCCATACAAATAAATAAAATTGGGACTTTTTGTTTGTAATATTAAAGTAACCGTTACTAACCCAAAATAACATTTTTTTCGATTTTTGCCCGACTCTCTTGTCTGTCTTTTTGTTCCGGCCTATGATGAGACGGGCTTGACCGATTTCGACGGGAATTTTACTGACAGATAACAAAAGTAAAGAGGAGTAACTTAGGCTTATTTTAGAATAATAAAATATGCGGCATCGTAAAATTTGCAAACCTGTCATAAATACCCTTTATTTTATAATTAATTTTGTTGGACAATATCTGGGATTTAAGAATTTTATTTTTCCTTCTAATAGTTGGGCATTGTTTAGTCGCATACGCAATTTTGCGAATCCATTTTGTTTATTTTTTATTTATAGTTTATTGCACCTTGTAACTAATTATACAGGATAAAAAAGTGCGACTTAATGCTAAAGGCATTCTCTGCCAGTCTTCGTCGTTTTATCATCAATACTAATTGTTATTCAATAAGGCCTTTAAAACATGATGATGTCCACAGGTGCAAGCGATAGTCGCAGCGACGGTGGTGTCACTGTTTGCGATAACAATTAATGCTATCACCGACCGCGCGTTCAACGGCGCCTACATTCTACTGTTGACGTCATCGGCCATCTTCACCGCTACCACCACCTGCTTCGTTCTAGGTACGGTCCTTATTTCGTTTAGTATGGCATAACGGTTTGTATTTTTTTTATATTCGATGAATTTGTGGTTGACCGCGATTTTGATGGTAAATCGCACTAATTTAGCACAAGCCTATTCACTCTTGACTTGAAGACACATTGCAATCGGGCGGGAAAACCGACGCAGGCAACTTAATCCAGTTCTTCGCGGTACGCATGATAAAAGAAGACGCAATGCGAGAGGTTTGTTCAGGTGGAATGTCTACGACGAAGGGATGGTTCTCACGAACTGGAAGTCATGATCTTTACAACCCCTAACTGCCCCACTATTGATCTTGGGTCTTCAATAACAGTATGGGGGTTGCAGACCTACTGACTAACAAGAAGTCCCAGGTTGAAAAACCTGCGCGCACCTCTAATTTTCAATAGTTATGTGCGTATTATTGGTTGATAATAACTTGCTTCGCTGAAGGAAAATATCGTGAAGACACCTGCAATCCTGAGAGTTGATGATGATAAAAGATTATGAGGATGACACAATTGACACCAATATCCCAGAGAAGTAATATTCATCCTATCCCAGTAATATCCCAGTAAATACGAAAGTTTGTAAGGATAGATAAATTCGTGGATATTTGTCAGTCCACGAAAATACTATTGAACGGAACCGAATGAATTTGGCACAAAAATGAATTATAGAATAATATCTAGGTTTTTTTTTGTTAATATCCACAAGGGCGAAACCGCAGGCGATAAGTAGTAAATAATAAATTAATAACTAAATTAACAAATTAAATGAATCAGATTTCTTGGATGATATTATCTTTTTTTGTATTTGTATCCATTTTTTCATAAATATTTTATAGAAATCTGCAATTTCATTTATTTCTTTATCGGTCTATAGTCAATTCCATACCTATTCAGTTAATGACAAATAACATGTCCACATGCGGAACAGGCATTTATTTTGGAAATTTCCCATTCCAGATTTCGTGATGGTTCTCGTAATATTCGGGTCGCAGAAGTTCAAAGTGAACCCGGACAACGTCGCGACCCCACTAGCGGCATCTATCGGCGACATCGTCAGTAACTCCGTGCTTGCCGTCACCGCGCAGTACATGTTCGATCAAATAAGTAAGTTTCTGTTTGATACAGAAGTATTCGTAGATGCCAAATTGTAGTTTCATTGAATAACTACTGACAAATAGTTGATGCCAACAAGTTGGAGCAAATTATACTGTTTTTTTTTCTATCTTTCTACTTTATTCCACTTTAAAAGTGATTCAAAAATCTATTTATTTTAAGTAACATTTTTTAACATCCCGACCAAATATGTACATTATTGTCGCTTCAATGTAGTTAAGAGCCGTAGATAGGATAGAATTTATTTCCCAGCTAATTGTTATAAAACAAAATCCATGGTTAACAAAATACATTATTGAAATCCACACTCAAATCTGATCAGTCGTTTATATGATAAGCTTATATAAAGACAGGAAAATAGACAAAGCTAAAAAAAAATATTGTGTTGACTTCTATTCTTTACTAAAAACCAGTAATATTTACACAAATATCCTCCATCGGCTCCAGATTAATTAAATAGTTTGATTAAACATCTCTACAACAGGAATATCTCTGTGGCAACCTATCGCGTTGATTTGCGTGTACTACTGCCTGTTGCCCATGTGGGTGTTCGTCGTCTGGAGGAATAAGTACACCAAGAAGGTTCTCACCACAGGATGGACACCGGTCATCTCGGCTTTGTTCATTAGCGGGTAAGTGTTGAAAAAATATTCAAACACATGAGAAAGGTATTTAACTAGTCGCCTCTAAGGCTTTGGCCGCATGATATGTTGATAAATACAAGCCTATGTGTTATTCCGGAGTATAATCTATATCAGCACAAAATTTCAATCAAATCCCTTTCTAGTTTTTTGATGAAAAAGGACTAAGCATCGTTCGATCCGTCCTCAAAACGTTCGCAGTTATAATACTAGGACTAGTAGGAAGTGTAATTATAGATTCTTCCTAGGAATATACGCGTTACGCCATCTTTTGATAGGAAAGATTTTTCTTTGTATTAGGAATGGTTCTTTCATTTATTGACGGAATTAGGAACTGAATATTCATGAACAATCCGTTAATCCTCGCGTAAGCTTGTCGGATTGTCTCTTTGGATTTTTGCAAACTAACTGCTCGACGAATTTAGATGAAACTTCTGTATTTTTTCTCCAAACTTTAGAACAGAACGATTTTGAATTTTATTTGTTCGAATGGTCCCGTTTTATTTTGAGCGTCATTTAAGTTATCTCCAATAATACATATTTAATTGGCTACGACTAAGTTGACAATTAGTTTCTCGTTTTATTAATTGACAAAGTCATTTGTAGTAGCTGTTTCAAATGATTAATAAGATTAGATAGCTTGTACTGCGCTGCGGGCACCATCATCAAGAGACTAGTTGCTGCTTGAAAAAAATACCTCAAAAATTGTTCCGAATCATTAAAATTAAGAAAAAACTGCTTTAAAAGCTTAATACGGGGCCGACCTCACTACTGAGCCTCTCCTCATGACTAAGGAAGCAGAGCATCCATACATACAGCTGTGCTTTTCCCTTATAACATTTGTTAATATCATATCGCATCCACTCATGAGGAGGGACACGTGTCAAAAGAGATAATATGAAGCCGAGTAACTGATATTTGAACGTAATTAGAAAAATTATCTTACTTGATCACAATTACGAATCCGATATTATTTTTTCATATCGCTTTAATATCTGTACCACAGATATAGATTAAATTGTAGTTGTTTTTGCGAATCAATAAATTAATTACCAGTACTTAATGATAATGATAAAATCTCTTACTAGATATCCATTATATTTTTGAGTAATCGTTTTTGCACTGACAAAGACAGATTTCTTAATAGGATTATTTGACGCGATGTCGGTGATGTTAATTTTGATGACGTGAATATTTTTTGTTGCGTCACAAAAAGTGGAAAATGTCATTTTTAAGTCAGAAGGTCTTTGATCTTTATGACGTCAAGAGCTGATCCTGGCTACGCTTTTTGTAGCTCAAATAAGAAAAGATTTGCCTTTATCGGAAGGAAATCTGTTAACTTCTTTTACCGTTTCCTCTCTTTATTATGACACCTATTCCAAACGATGGCAGGTTCAAAAAATTTAACACTCATAAGCGTATTTCTTAAATAAATTTGACAGTTCATAATATATTAGGCTTGTATGACCATACTGCACTTGGTCAAAGCAGACACCGGTTATACTTCTCATATTTTAAGAATAAATGTAACTTCAAACAGACGGTTCTTTGTTGCGATAACGATGAAGACTTGTGACGACAAACTCTTTTCGCAGTATCGGCGGGATTGTCCTGGACCAGGCGGTGGACCATTTCCAGGGCTATGAGGTGTTCCAGCCTATCGTGAACGGCATAGGTGGGAACTTGGTGTGTGTCCAGTCATCCAGGCTCGCCACACATCTTCACCAGACCGCCATCCCTGGAATTCTACCAGAGAACACAAGGATTCTTGAGTGGCCGTGGAAGACCCTCTTCTTTGGAAGTGAGTAATTGAAGGCTAACTTCTGGTTATCATTTTTATGACATGGCAGAGTAATGAAACATCCTTCGAGAATTGATGTCGAAACTCGTCAAATTCTCTCAATTATGAGACTGAACAAAGAGAAGAATTATGAAAGAAGTGTTTATTTCAGTAATGTGTGATAAACAGACAAACGAGCACACGGATCATCTGATGGTAAGTGATACCGTCGCCCATGGATATTAACCACACCAGGCTGGGGTGTTACTGACGTGTTACCTATCCGGAAGACAGTAATAGACCCATATACGTGGGAAAGAAACAAAGGGAAGCTTTACATTGCTAAAGTAACTGGGATCAGTGACAGCAGCAACTATCCATAGATCATCAACAACATACCACTTCACTTCAGGACGGGACGACAGAATAAGAATGCGGAGGAGAATGACGTACTACGAAACAAGAAAGACGGGAAGAAAAAGAAAGAAGAAAAGAATTACAAAATAATATCAAGTAGAACTAACAAGTGTTAGTTTTAATTAACTGATTGAAAGTGAGAGTCCATTCAAACTGACCGGCACGAAGTATATAGCACATGTTTTGCGTGTTTAAAAATTATTTGGGATTCAAGGTTTATTCTATCACGTCACGTCTTTTAAAAATGAGAATGCTTAAAAGCTGACATTTTAAAAGCGATAAAAATACATATATTTGCTTTCCGCCCCGGTCTAAAAGAAGAATCTTGTCAAATGTCTATTCCATATTTTTACAGCTGCTGCGGCAAAGGTAGCTCGTATGCTGTTGGTGCTCGCGATATTTGGGCAGATTATCTTCATGTTCGTGGCAGACTTCGTGTACCAAAGTTCCGTTACCATCCAGTTCGCCTTTGGTATCACCTACGTCTTATGCTCTCTCCTACAGGTGATTAACTTTGTCTGTAAATTAAGAAATAAAGGAATATTCATCATCTTTTGTTAATGTTAGTACCTTATCATTGGAATAACTATAATCTATTATACTCAAATACATATGTCATGCCACCGAAACACATTAAAGTTAACGTGGAAAGTGGATTAGGTCTAGAAAGTGGTAGCCAGTTACTAAAACCATATCAAGTGTAAAAAACAAGAACATTCGAATATGTCGTGAGCCACTGCTATTCTTAAATTTTTCATTAGTAAAAGTGCAATAAAAGAAGTTTCCCACTAGTGACATTGAGATTGATGGGACCGAAAAGTCCTCGAATGTAGGCCATTTAACTGGAAAATGGCCGCATGACTTACGACTAGGTGTACTGATGATCTGAAAAATTAGCGATCTGAAGACAGCTAATATCACGCTGGCCTCAATACGCGGGTCAGAGTGGCGGGAATGGTCATAAACAGAATTACTGATTGCTTATAAATCCTGTCGTATCGGTCAACATTCTAAACAGCCTACTGGCGGTTTAGATGTGTTTCAGGGTCATAATTTGTATTTTTATCTGTTCCAGGTCATGGTACTACTGTATCTGGCGTACATTCTAATCCACTTCATGTGGAAGAAGAAGAAGGATCCGGACAATGCTGCCATCCCGTATCTCACGGCGCTGGGAGACCTGTTGGGATCCATCTTTTTGGGATTAGCTTTCGTTATTCTATCCTTGTTCGGTAAAGAGTACGGGAATAATGTACGTGATTCTGGTACGTAAACCTAGAATGGGACTAGATGGATTAAAATTTTAATTTATGAAGTGCAATATGTCGAAATGTGGATGTTAAGACATGTATTGGCGGATATTGTCTTAACTGAGAATAAGGTGAGGACTGTCAACGATAAATGCCGTCAAAATGATGCATTGAATAGAATTTCAGTCAACTTCATCGACATTTTGACACCAAACACTCATAACGATATAACATTATGCCTCACCTAGTGAATCATATTCCCGCCTTTACTGACAAAAATAAATCTTTTTTATTTTAACCGATTCTCATGAAATAAACAATTATTCAAAAGTTTTTTAATTGCGATTTTTCAGTAGAAGTTATGAGCGTCTCAAATAGTATTATAGAGTGCCAATGTTATTGAATATTAACTATAATAACCTTTTTTTTTATGTCAACCGACTTTTCAGAGGTCTACCAATTATTTTTTTCTAAATTAAGGCTGTTTGAAGTTTTCAAAGGGGTATTTATGCTGTTGAAAATTTCCGCCGCATACAGCGGCATCTAGTGGATTTTAAAAAAGTGGTAGCCCTCAAAAACTGACATATTTTTAAATGGACTGGTATTTAAAAATGAATTTGAAATGATATTACATGTTTGAACAGATAGGGGGCGCCAACTGTGATATGTATCCAAAAATGTGATTTATTGCAATTATTATTCTTCTTTTACTAATAATAGTCATCTTGTTTGGTTAAGATTGACAATAACGAAAGGGTTGAGACGTGACGATGGAAAAAACATAACTAATATTAAATTAATATAATATAAAATATTATTTGTTTGAGGTGTATTCGCCTAAGTAATATATTTTCGAAAAAATATAATGCTTTTAAAACGACTTCTTACATCCACGCTTGAATTCGATACAATCAACAATTTATTTTCAATTTCGCGTCAATGACATTAAATTTTGAAATGACTAAAATTATTAAAAAATAATACTTGTTTTAATCAATATTTATTGCAGATGCGTTTCTGACCGAATTAAATTTTAAATCACTAATAATTGACAAGATTATGCTACGTATTTATTGACATTAATTCAAACACACATAAAATTGAGATTTTTGACTATACTTGGTGATTCTTTACCTCATAGATCAAAGTCAGACACCAGTGGGTGTTTCGTGCAAAATTGTCACAATATAATGGTACATTAAACGGAATGCCACCATCCGGTGGTAGATTTACCAGCAGGCTTCTATTCAGCTGCTAGCCAGCAAAAACTTCGGCCATTTTTGCTTTATCCTGACGTATTAATCGCACATGGTTGGGCCCTTATCAGCTGTTAAATGCTCAAACACTATATCTTGTGTAATTTTAACGAAATTGTTCGATTGTAATATTAATCTGTCAACTGTCGAGTTAAGACCAGCAAAAAGTTAACAGTATTTACTATCAAAATATGTAAGTCCAACACTGACTTGACTTTCATCTATGAGATTCATGAATATTCCAGCCATATATCGTATAATAATTGTTGAATTAAGCCGTTTTTTAATAATGATATCGATACTACCCTGTCCATGTCTCATCTCTGTTAACCCCGTTAGTCTATAAGTAGCATATCATCAATTATGGAATCCTAGTAAATTGTAGGATGTAAATAGCTCATAACTTGTTAGTTGTAATAGTGAATTATTAAGTTACTGTATTAAAAAGTAATGTTTGCTATCGATTGAACTAAATGAAAAATTAAAAAAAAAAAACTCTTTTTTTATGTTGTTTATTTAACCTGCAACAACAGCCGGGGTCACCTCATAGGCCACAGACAACGAAATCGTTAGCAAACGAAACACTTTATTTATTTTTTTTATCTTGATTTATTATGTTTTATTATTTACGACAATTGAAAAAAACATCTACTAGTTTAATAAAAGAAATTGGTGTACCGGCATCTGCAAAATGAACGAAAAAAAATCTGTAGACTGATGTCATTTCATTCTTTTGTCCAAATATTGAACGATGTATAATGTGATAGGTTGGTATGAAATAGAATGTATATATTCATTAGAGCTGTTTATAACGACGTAGATTATAGTACAAAATTAGCTTGTTTGAAACACTAACCATCATTATTAGTTGCCAGCAACCAAACTTTACAGTTTTATTTTTAATTCTGTCTTCTGTCGTTTAGAAAATACGTATTTTATTTCTTACATCTCAAAAATATTTTAAATATTATCTAATATAAAAATAAATATTATCTAAATATATAAATATTATCTAAATATATAAATCTTATCTAAATATACTTTCATTTCAGGTTTAATGCTAAATTACTGTTACGTATTTTTTTCTGTTTATAGTGACTTTATCAATTATTGTTGGCAGCTGATAAAATAGTACCGTTTCATTAAATGGATGCGTCAGGTGGTGGGAACTAGAAACCACAGATGTAATCACTGTCTTATCTATTTGTGTACAAAATTTTCAATAGACGTTTTAACTGTTTAGAATACATTTTGTAATTCGATGAGTTGCTTATAATGTAGTACTTAATTCGTTGATATGTTTTTTGTATTTATCATCACGTTTTTTTATACTTTTTTATCCAAATTTTAAATAAACACCGACTAGAAATATTTAGATTAGCTCTATTAATCCTATTAATTTTAATGTTTTAGTAAAATGAGTACAAGAAACAATTCATACTTTAGCCTACATTATCTTTATGTCTTAGTCGTCGTTAATATAACAAAATTACTTTCTACGAAAACCGTTCTTTTATACCCATTTTATCATTTAAAATCGAACCTATATTCAAAAATAATTACTGATAAAAATGTATTTTTATATGAAAGTATGAAAATGAAAAAAAAAAAAATCGCTAAGCGTTAAATAGTTCGGCACGTGATTAATGTACAGACGATCACGGAATGCAATAAAAATATTTTTTAAATTATTTTTTTAATAATCCAAACCAAACAAAGTACAGTTAATATTATGCGCGTTAGATTGTTCGAAAATCTACTCTCCTAAATGTAATACGTCACAAGGAAAAAGTGATCGTATACTATAGTTATAAGCTATATTTTTGAATGAATGTGATACAATTGAGATGTTAATGTGTATATAGATTGTTATGTAGTTTGTAGGCGAAGACAATGATGAACTAATGAAAATAATTGTAGCACAAGATCATTAACTACTCTTACTATAATTAGAAAATTGTTAAAACATTATTTTAATGTAGCAGCAATTTTAAACTAGGTTATTTTCATTTAAAACAAATAATAACAGACAGTATTTAAATAAATTGTATCTGTTTCGCATTTAATTTTTTTATTGAATGACCTTTAGACGCAATATGTGAAGTAGAAGATAGCACAATGAAAGTATTTCATTAATAATAATTTTACTTACGTCATTATCAATTCCCAATATCATAGAAATGTCCGCATTTTATATTATGGTTACTTGGTAAGAACACACCTGGATATGTCTTTAATTATAAATAACTGTTCCAAAAGAAACGTATTCACTTATTATTGATTTCACATCTCCTCAAATGAGCAATATCTCTCCGCTCGAGCAAAACGCTTTCAAATGAGCAATATCTCTCCGCTCGAGCAAAACGCTTTCAAATGAGCAATATCTCTCTTATACTTTATACGATACTATTACTTATAACTCAATGCACTTGAGGATACACTCATTAACCAGATATATTTTTATATCGAGTACATTTGAGTTAAATATTGCTTAAATTTACGGCAAATTTGGAACTTCACTTCTATTAACTGATATCCAGGTGTGATTGTAACGACATAACAAGATGAACTGCACAGGTACTTTTAATGCCATAAAATAATACAGTAAAATATTTGTTTATATCTTTATATTCTCAAGTCAATGTGACAATCAGACTGGACCCGTCCGTACTTGAAATATGTACATCAAATGCATGATTTAATTTCAAAGTACCTACCTGAAGTTATTTCAAAACCATTATTCATTCTATGACAAATAAAACAACCCTATGCCATGTAAATTGCGTGTAATATTTTGATTGTTACAATAATCATAATTATTTTTAATTTTGTCACAAGTATTAGTTACCATTAAAATGCATTTTATTTCATTACCAAATTTTTGTTTTATATGAAAACATATTTGACATTCCATTAAATACTTAACTACATTTAATATTAATTATAATTTTAAAATTATGTAATAGGCAATTATAATTTATTTGTGATCTTTTAATATTAGAGAAATGTCAATTTGTATTACATAGATTAGTTTTTATATTATTTTCCTTACGCTGGATGCTAAAAAAGTTTTTATGCACGAAATTGTTCAAAAATTTTATTGCGTTTTTGCGAATATTTGTATATAACTTGAGGAACTTTTAGTTTTTTATTAGCTTGTAATAAAATTGTGACGATTCCTGGATCTAATTTGTTAGTGTGGAAAATGACTAAATACTTAATGAATGTTCTTTCGCAATTGCATTGAGTTAGATCTTGTTATTGTATTATATTGCATGTTTTAATGTATTGGTATTGTCCAGATGTAAACGCAATTTTTATTTAAATATAAAGGATATTAATTATTTGATTTTTTATTTCTTTTCTTGTCAATGTTCTCCACAACTGGTCTCGGGTACCGGTCAGGCTATAATCCACCAAGCTGGCGAGGTACGGATCAGACTTCACACACATTTGAAGACTTTATGGGGGACATCATATTTTCCTTTACAGTAGCAAGTGATAATTAAGTTGTTGTTAGCTTAGGAGCTGGGTACGACCATGCTTATGAACAAGCAAATTTGTATTGCAAATATCAGATTTAACAAATATATTTAAAATTACTAGTGTTACTACTTCTAGCGCCATCTTCTGGCATCCTGCTAAACCGTACTTACGCGTCAGCGGAACGGAGCAGAGCGTAGCGGGTGCTGGGGAGTTGCCCAAAAGTAAAGGTCAAACTGCACTTAGGTGGATCGGTGCGTAACTAAAGCGGAGCTACGCGGTCTATTGTAACCGTACTTGCGTGGCACGGCGGTGGAACGAGGTAGGGCGTAGTGTGGCGCGAAACGGCGCTTCTTCATTTGAGACGTAATTGTCCCGGTGCGAGGTTCAGGAGGATAATCAGAGATCAGAAATAAAGATGCAGTCGAAAGATTTAAGGAACCACGAAAACATTGAGAATGTGTTAGGATTTACTTGTTAACCAAATTCAATTTAACAATTAACAATATCGCGTAATAAATCAGTGAAAACCGCATTTAAATTGGTTCATATGTTTCTGACATATGCGCGGACAGAAGAAAAGAAATCCAAAAAAAATCTAAGAATCTCTGTTTTAAGTCATATGTCTTTACTAAAACATCCAACATTGGTTTCCATGCACAGACAGCGATAAGTTACACATTTATTTAATGTTTTTTTATATGTATATTATAAGTTAATGCTTGACTATTGTCCCACCTGATGGTAAGTGGCGATGTAGTCTGAGATGGTAAAGCGCATTACCTTAGAATAAGCCTATTCACTCTCGTCTTGAAGACGCCTACATTATACTTCAGCAGAAACACAGAAGCTGGTAATTTATTCCAATCCTTCGCGGTACGCCATACAAAGGACGAGGTGAAGCGTTTCGTCGGTACCGGATGGGTATCCACGATGTATGGATGGATACCCAGGGTGCGTCGTGTCGTACGATGGTGGAAAGGGGTGGGAAGAATTAAGTCGTGTAATTCCTGCGTACACTCTCCAAAATAAATCCTATAGAATACCGAGAGACTGGCAACTCTATTTATGATAATATGATTATTTATTTAGAAATACATAATGTCAAACGTACTAAAACAACATAAAATTACTAAAACTATGTAGTTAAATTATACATTATAATGTTTTCTTGTAAATTGCAAAGTTTAAAATTAGTTTTACTCTATTTAAGTATTATGGTCTAGTGAATTTTCTTTTGCACAACACGGTGCGTCTTTTCTTCTACTAAATCGCACTAACGCGTCGGGGACAGAGTCTCGCGTAGCGTCGGCGGCAGAGTTGCCTCTAAAATAAAGGTGAAACCGCACTTAGGCGGAGCGACGCGTAATTCAGCAGGCAACTCAGCCTTTTGTAACCGCACTTGCGCGGCACGGCGGCGGAGCTAGGCGGCGCAGAATGACGGGAATCGGCGTTTTTTCATTTGTGACGTAATTGTCACTAAGTTCAGGAGGATAGTTAGAGATCTGAGGAAAAGATGCAGTTAATACAATTTAAGGATTGATGAAAACATTAAGGATGTATGAGGATTTACTTCCAGACCGAGTAAAAAAATTGGTGATAACCACATTTAAATTGGTTCGGTTGTTTATGAGATAAGCACGCACAGATGAAAAGACATTTCTTTCTTCGCTGCATACATTTATATCTTATTGCTTTATTAAAAACATATACGTATGTGGTATTATTAAAGTAAAATGGGTTCCATGCACAGAGAGCGATCAGTTATAAATTTATATCAGAAATATAAAGTTTGACACACAACACAAGGTTAATAACCTAACATAATTAAGACTATGTAATTAAAATATAAATTGTAATATTTGGTATAAATTGCAAAGTGTAAAATCAGTTTAACTCATTTAAATAATCAAGTCACTTGTATTTTTATTGCTCAATATTTTGTAATATCGATATTTTAAAGAAATAAATATTTTTGTTTCTTTCTATTTTCTTTCTTTCCGTCTCCTTACATTCTATTTGTGATCAGTCTACACCGACACTGGAGCCTTATAATAGAATATACTCTAAGCCTGTTCAGTTAAGAAGAGAATTCTGTGCTTAGTAGCCGGCCATTAATGGATTAAAGCCGAATTATTCGTGACCTGAATAACCCAATAAGCGACCTGATGGTACGTGGTTACTATATACTCAACCTGTGCTCAGTAGTGGGCCATTTTGTGGTATCAATTTCAAGCTATTAGTGGACTGAAGGACCTAATAAGCGAGTTGCTGGTAAGTGTTTACCGTCGTCTATTGAGTTTGAGTTCGTCGTCATTTCTAGTTGAATTTCCGAATTAACAACCAAAAGAACATCTCTTTGGAACTTTTTTGAAAGTCTTTCCGTACCGCTCCGGGAATCTCCGTAGACCTCAGAAGCTCATAACACATATTGTATGTATTCTCTTTGCATTCGTTTTGCATATATGTATGATTCCTTGATTATGTTTAACTCTGTAATTACACATTTTCTTGGAGAAGGAGAATTGGATAGAAAACCCAGATACCATTCTCAGTAGGTCACGATTATATAGAACTGATCAAACATAATGGTTCTTAGGATATATTGCGACGGCCTAGCTTATTGACCCAATGATAACAGACCAGTCGAATCATGAGAGAAAGAGAAAGTAGACTTGTTCTCAAGCTTTTGGTGACAGTGCTTAATTAATAAATTTTATTATCAATTATTATTAAGTTATTAATTTAGTCACTGGCTAAATGATAATCTTTTTGGTATGTTTGCCTGGCTTCAGACTCGAGTTAGCTGTCAAACGCCTCATCTATACTGGATGCTGCAGCTTAGAATCATGAGACTGAGTCCTTAATCCCCAGGAAGCCAGGTCTTTCAGCTGAACAGCACATGTGACTCGAGTCAGGTGCCAAAAGGCTCATCGAGTTCTCGAAGCTGTAGCTTAGAGCCAAGTAGCTGAACCCTCAATCCCCAGGAAGCCAGGTCTTCCAGCTGAACAGCACGTGTTCCACGATCGTTAGGTGTGTTGGCAAAGCGCATGCGTCGAGTTCCCCGCCCGTCGTCGGCCAGTCGCTCGCGAGCGGGCTCCACAATATCCCGCCCGTGCATCACACACCACACCCGCGCCGCTATATTAAAACACTCGGATAGCGCATGCGAACCGCTCATCGATCCACACCTTCCAATGGTACCAGTATCTAGGTTAACCGGCTAAAATTAAAGGTGCGTTCCGTATTCAAGGTTGCGAACGCCGCCGGCGCAGCTCCAAAATAGCTATTGTGCATGGAGAATGGAGAACGTAAACCCCTACCGCCGAGGGCTTAGGGACGGTAATCGCGTGCATTAATGGCCGACGGAATTATGTAAGAATCTCGCGTTTGTTTCGATCTCGATTGATTCCGTGTGCGAAACCCATGTTTAATTGTTCGATCGATTTGCCGCGAGTGACGTGTAAACGGTTTCCGTGAACGTTCCCCAGGGTTCCCGATCGGGTAGTAAGTACCAGTGAGGATTCTTGTTCGCATGTAAGATATATTTAAAACCAGCCAAACGCTTGGAGAAACTAACACCTTGCCAAAACATTTTCTAGTACTATTCAGTGTACATTTTTTTTTATTTTCGTCCGTAAATAAATGTCTGAGCCGGACTTCCGCGTCCGTTTCGTACACTAACCTATGTCCGTGAAATAAACTCATAATTGTTCCGTGTTGCGACCAAAAACGATGGTATCTTACATAATCTATGTATGTTTATAACCTCATTTCCACAATATTAATATATTGTATTCCTGTTCTATTTAAGTATTTATGCCAATGAAATTGCTAATTTGCTATCACTTACAAAGTCTTGGATGAACAGGCTTGTAAATTAAGTATTTCTACGGTTCAGAACTCTTTATGAAAATGTCAATAGATGTCGCTAGTGGTACGATTGCATGAGTTTACTATTCGAAATATTTCGTTGATAATATTACTAGCACATACTTCTAATACATTTCAATATTGTTATATTGAACTATAACGTATAACTTGATTAATAATAAAAGGGTTTATTAATTTTTATACACATTTTTACAAAGCATACTTAATTATAAAACTAATAAAATGTGATATAATTTTAAGCCACAAAAAAAAATGATTTAATTAATTTACGTTATGAAAATTGTGTTATTTAGTAATAAAATAGAAAATTTAATTCAAAATAGTTGATATTAGTATTTTAGCGCATCTTTTAAGACTTTGAACCCAAGTATTCATTATTATGCATATGCATGATTTTCTATATATTCGACATACAGTACCAATTTCTATTATATTCAACTCCTCATGAATAGTAGACCGATATGGGGCAGCTGGTTGGGCTCTAGGCTTTCTCAGTCTTCAGGAAAAACCATCACTAGAACAATATTTCATTAACATTACAATATACTTGTAATACATTAATTAATTGAACTTTGATCTCTCGAGTAACAACTCTAATTTTCACAGTTATGTAGTATTATGTATCGGTGAAAGAAAACATCTCAAACCTGCTATCCTCATTAAAGTTCTCAAACTTGTGTTAAGTCGATCTGCACGTGGCCAGCGTGGCTAAAGCCCTCCCATTGTGAGTCCTTTGCAATCATGATAATATGCTTAAAAATCCACCTCGACTTTGCCATAAAGACTTCTTTCAGTATTATTTCAAATCGATTTCTGACTCATATTTCTCTGAACTATATCAATTCTTGACTACAAGAATTCATAATTCGGCCACTCGTTTCGATTGTAAGTCGACTCCAGTTGTTACCGTTAGATAGCAATCGTTAAGCCATAAAGGAGGCCTTTTAGCGGCTTAAAAACTTCTGCTACTTGGGTTGGCCACTAACTCCTTCACCACTCCGCATTGGAGCAGCGAGATGGAGTAGGCTCTAGGCCCCCTCACCACAAGGAGAGACCCGTGTTCAGGAGTGGGCCATCAATTGAATCCAAGATCAACTCTCTACCTGGCCACCGCATCCATATCGATCTGGGTAAAAAAATTAAACAGAAAATTGTTTTCTTAATTCTTTTAACTTTATACAATTTCACTTACTGTATTGACTGGCCTGTTGTTCTACTGGTTAACCTGCTGGATGAGGTTAGCTGGAGGTCGTAGGTTCGATCTCCACCCACGACAAATATTTCTGTTATGTGCAGGAATGTTTGTTGATGTCTGTGTGTAATAAAAACATCGATATAACTATGATATGTATTTAAAAATATATGTGTTTAATAATTACTAGCAGTGCCCGGCGCCCATTGCTACGCATCAACTTATGAACCATATATCCATTTTGGTACCTAAAACTTGTCAGAGAATTCTGAATAAAGTTGCTAAAGACATCAGTGCTCTATCTCCTACCATTTCAAAGTATACAAATGACAATTAAACTCACAAACAAACATTATTTTTATATATATAGATATGATAGTACAAATGATGTAATGGTTAATTATTACAGTCGGGTTTTTTGATTGTTAACTGTATATTACTTGTTCTAACTAATAATAAATAAATATATCAATACAATTCACACATTTCCATTTGAATTGTATTCATTTGTACAACTATTATCAGATATATGAAATTGAAATGAAAATTTATGACATACAAACATCTGTTAAAAAAATGTTGACAGTCTCACAACCAGACACAAATATCCCTTCACAATTTTTTTGTTGTGGGCGTGATTCGAACCCACGAACTCTCGAAACTCGAACTCGAAAGCTGTAGGGGTAATTTTTAATGTCAATAACATTTTATTTTATAAACCTATTACTTTCTACCCCTTTTTAATCCCTTTAGGCTATGGGTTTCGATAAGGTGACGCCATAA
>DWJZ01003168.1:0-17640 GCA_018249125.1 Asbolis capucinus
TTTTCTCCCTGAACATGTAATTTTGCAGTAATTTATAGGGTGCCTAATACTTTTGGCCAAGGCTGTATATCTTTTTGTGTTATAAACCAACAACGAATAAACAAAGCCGCCTATGAATATTTGTAACACCAAGCTGTCACTAATGCTTTGCCTGCTAGGAAGGATGGACAGACTCACGCGGGCGGGTGTGATAAGAATGAAAGGCAGTGCATCGGTCAAGTAACTGGAATCACCAATAAACTGAACCCAGATACACCAACAACATGCCCCTTCAGACGGATGACAAGAAAAATGGGAAAAAGGATGATTGAAGGACGGCCAGAAAGTTCTTAAAGCCAGTTCTCTTACTGGCTCCCAAGCCCCAGCCGGAACTTGACGAATCGTTTGACTGCTGACTCAATCAAGAGGTAGTAGCGAGCCAGTCGGACTCCACAAAAAGATAATAAACCTTCCGTGAAGCCTTATCACTGGGCAGCTGACTTTTATCGCCTACACCCTGTTAGGTCAGCATGAGATTGGAATTCTAAGCACCCCAATATGGCAAAGAATTTTTATTAATAGAAAACTTATAACATTATTGCTGATACGCTACATATTACCATTATATGTATTTTTTAATATCGCATTGCTTCGCTTCAGCAAACATTCACGTTCATTAATAAAATTCATTTTTATCAGACCTTTTATAAATCTTTTCATGCTTAACTTATGCTTTTATAGTATTCATTCTGTCGACTGAAAAAACAGATATTCGTCTCACATCGTTATTTTTTGTCGCATTTAGAGGGAAAGTGTTTAATACCATATGTGTATAAAGTATATGACTTTTCTATGCATATTACGTGTATACATTACTAGAGAACCTGATAATTATATATAAGTTTAACTGTCATCAGCAAACCAACCAACTGCTGGGCGGCTCGAGTTTCCACTCATAATGTGCAGGGTAGGCCATAGTCCACCACGCTGGCAAACTGTGGATTGGTGGACTTCACATACCTTTGAGAACTTCGTGGAGAACTCTCAGGAGTGTATGTTTCCTCATGATGTAATGATATTCAACTTATAACACGCACATACTTATCATTAAAATGCATTATCATCGAAACTGAAGCAGTAAGCAAAATTTCAGTGTAAGAGGAAGTGGGTCTCATTAAGCTGCAAGGTTTAACCCGTAACAAATAAATATACTCACATACTATTATACAAATATACACTGCAAGTTAAATAAAAGCTTGTAAAAACAGTGGCACTACGTGAGTGCCGACAGTAGCAGGCAAAACGAACAATTTATGTGAATATTTGAGTCGTGAGAAAATATTTTATTGTGCACGAAATACTTTTAAATTTTTATTGTTACATGTATATATGTATGTGCACATATGTACGTACATACACAATGTACAAAACAGTCCTTTATATCCAACCATTTCAAAGTCTTTATAGGATAAATACTATATAAATATTAATGCGTTATTATGTATATATATTTCTATATGTATGTTATTTTATAGTACCATTCTAGCATGCACTAAGTTTGCCTCTTTATATCAACTTTCCACTTTCGGGCCTACGGGAAGATATTTCGTATTAGGAATAAATAGTCCTATGTACAAACTATCTCATATATTTTCATGTCCTATTATGTGTGTACATATGAATAAATAAATAAAATAAACATTGATCTAATGTATATAGATCAAACCATTCTCTGGTATAATTTTTTAACATTTTTCCTCGTCTTTCTTATCTTTTTATTCAGTTCCACAGATGCCGGAAGAAATTGTACTTTGATTATTGAATTGAGTTAGCTTTTCTCACTCGAATAACTCTTTGTCCTTTGTTTGTGGTTTGATAGTATCCTATTTAGAAGAGTTTAATGGCTCTTGGAGACATTATGAAACCTCTAGACCCGTATCTGATTTGGTACTAAGTAAATAGGATTAAATTTACTCAGAAAGTATTTAAATTTAGGGTCAGGATTGCTTTTAAGGACTGATTTATATGGACCTAGGTCTATGACTTCTACTGCGGGTGTATTCTACAGGATACATTTTGGAGAGTGTGCGCAGGAATTACACGGTTTAATTCCCCCATTCCCTTTTCATTATCGAACGAGCCGCCGCATGGCGGGTATTCATCCCTTCGTCGTAGACATTCCGCTAATACGAACTTCTCGCTTTGCGTCTTCTTTTATCATGCGTACCGCGAAGGACTGGAATAAGTTACCCACGTCAGTGTTCCTGTTCGATTACAATGTAAATGTCTTCAAATCAAGAGTGAATAGCTTTTGCTGAATTAGTGCGCCTTACCGCCTAGACCACATCAGGTGGGATTGTGGTCAAGAACTAATTTATTGAATATAAAAAAAAGCAATAAGGGCGTAACTATATAGAGAAACACGCAAAATATACGCTGTTATTGTTTTACCTCGTCTATTCGTCGTCTTTAGAGTAACTCATAAGAGTTAAGTCCTTATTGTTTTCCGTCGTCAGTATAGTCTACTACAATTTAACTTCTGGATTAATTCTTTTAATGATCCACTAATGAGCTCAGGTGTTTGTTTATTATTAAGAAAGCCTAGCTCTTACGGTTTGTGCGGCGCGATGAGTTAGTGCCAAATCCGAGTGTCAGCAGATTTAATTCCACTCAATGGCATGCAAGAATATTAACGGCTCTCATGTTATAATAATAACTGAAATGTATTAGGTGAACTACGCTATGCGTTTATAGCACATCGGATTATTTAGGTTGTAGCCGAATGAGAGTTAAGCAACAGCGGGCGCGGTCGGTAGGAGGATGGGTGACCGTTATTAACAAATATTTCATGAGCTGTTCTGTGCTTCGGAGGGCACGGAAATTCGTCGGTCCCGATTTTTTCGATAGAAATTGTTAAGCCGCGTCGGAGGCCTTATGGTAGCATAAAAAATTCCGATACTTAGGTTGGCCACAGGAGCATGAGCTCTGGGTCTTTACAGTATGAGAAGACCCGTGTTCTTAGTGGGGAATATTGGGTTTAATGGTAGATGGCTATGAATATGTCTTTCTATAATATAAACTTTGAAATAAAATTGAACTGAATTTAATTTATTTTTAATAATTTTATTTATTAATGAAAAAAATTTAAACTTAGAAGTGAATCAAATTAAAACGATTTGTCTTAGTTGTAACGAAATGTGAAATAAAACGAAATATTTTTCTGACCTAATCTTTATAGCTTGAACATATCTGTCGAATGGAAAAGTCGATACTTCATTTTTCATTCTCGTTTTCATTCAAAACTTAAAATTCTTGTTACTCAAAAAATAGTTCTTCAATTCGCAGTACGTTTCAATAGAACCTAGTATTGGGATCTACATATATCTCATTATCTTTTGGTGATTATGTATGAATAATGGGTAATATAAACGAAGTGCTTTTATTGTCACGAATTTATGTATTCCTAATTTTTTTAACCGACGTCAAAAGCAAGTTCTCAATATCTGAATTTATTATGTATCTGTATTTTTATGTCATAATTTTTTACTGGGTATACGGATTTTGATATTTATTTTGACTGTATTGATGACGTTCTCGTAGAAATACAAATGCATATATATGTATTGGTGTGCCAGTAATAATAAAGTTAACTCCGAAACAAGTTAATCGTTTGAGAAAGCAGAAGAACAAAGAACAGTTACAGAAAGACACTACACAAGAATTTCCACAAACAATTAGAAGAAGAGAGAGTGACAGGACACATACAAGTACACAAGTAACAGTCTAAATACTAAACACACAGACTGGCTGTCGTCGTGCGGGTGATCTCGCGGCGCGCGCCGGCCTAACCGGTCGTCGGGCGGCGGCCGTTGCGTGGATTGTCGAGGGAACTCCAGAGCGCGGATTCGTTCTACGGTGCGGAATCAGGCTCGTGTGTGTGTATATATGTAGTGTGTACAATAAACGTAATACAATATGTATGTGTATCTGTATGTGTATGTTTGTGTGTATGTATATATGTAGTGTGTACAATAAACGTAATACAATATGTATGTGTATCTGTATGTGTAAAGTATATAATAGAGTACATATACATAGAGAGAATGTGAGCAAGAGGTGCTCTCTTGAAAATGAGAGTAGCCTAAGTGAAACTTTATTATCTATCTGTTAGTGAAAGTCCCGTCAAAATGGATCCAGTCGTTTCAGAAATAGACAAAAATGTTATTTTGGTATATGTAACGTGTATACTCGTACATATTTGCATTTAGTAGAAAGCGGTTATTTTACAAACAGACTCTCCAATTTCATTTATTCGTATAATTATAAGTTGTAATTTGAACTTGGCAATTTCTCTGGTATATTGGTTTTCAAATGAACTACTTTATAAAGAGTGAATAAACAAATAAATGAATTGTATTAGGTAACATTTTTAATGCTTACAAGTAAGCAGGAATCAAACTGTCGCTTTTACTTATTCTAGCTAGGTAAAACAAACACATATAAAAGAGGTTTATGCACAATATTCCTTTTAAATTATTCGGTTTTTGAACTGTTGCTACGTTATTAGAATTTAATGTTGCCTGTAACATCTTTGCTAATAATATGAATGCGAAAATTAATCTGTCTATATAGTTATAACGTTTTCAAGACTAAGCTGTTGGTGAAAATTGGTTTAGAGCTTGAGAAAGACTACTTTTAAACACGAAAAAAGACTTGATGGGATTGGAAAAGGAGAAAACACTTTGCGTGAAAGGTCATCTTTATGTAATAATAGTTGCACCTGGTGTACGTCGCTACGCATCAACCATGTGTGCGATCGATATATTTGTAGTACCATAACCTTTTTCAAAAAATTATGAACGAATTTGCTAAAGACACCAATGCTCTATCTACTACCGTTTCAGAGTCTACAAAGGACAAACAAATGAGCTCACAAACAAATATTTATTTTTATATATAAAGATAGATTAAACCATGAAACTTTGGAAGGGAAACAAATGAATTTTCCATGTGTGGAGGCAACGAAATAGGTGATCAAAAATTTCTAACTGACTGCGACTGCAAAGTTACAAGCAGGTAGTGTATAAGAACATATAACAGAAAATAATAACATTATGAATGAACTATATACTTGAGGTAAGATTTTGAACTGAAATTATCCTAGCAGGAGATTGTATTTCAAGCCTGAGATTGCCCGCAAATTAAATGTTACTAATGCCCTGTATTTATGTATTCTATACACGAATGAAGCTACTTAGCTAAGTTACAGTCGAAGTATAATGAAGGCAACGTGATGGAGACTTTGGAACTACAATATCGAAAGTTATAATCTTTATAAGATATCTTATTTTATCGAACAACTTATAAGCTGTTAAGATCACTAAATTCTAATAATATATTTGTTAGTTGGGGTCTCACAAGGCGGTAATGCGGGACCCATTTTAAGATTACGTCTCCATAGAAAGGAGACAAAAAATATGAAAAGACTCGATTGGCCTAGTTGGTCTCGTCTTTAGTGACCCTGACTGCTACACCAAAAGGTCTTGGGTTCGATTCCCACCCAGGTCAAACTTTTCTGTGATGACCAGGAATATTTGATCTGTGAGTTTGGGTGAAAAAAAAAGTATATATTTAAATATATATGTATGTTTATCAGTTGTCTGATCATCATAGTACAAGTTATGATGCTTAGCTTGGGATCAGATGGCCGTATGTGAGTCGTCCTGAGATATTTATTCCTGAGATACCTATAAAATAGTTTTTTGTTGAACGTAAAAAGATATTTGTTTTGCTTTATTATTTGGAACGTTAGTCATATAAAAGGAAAAACGGAGAGGCCTTTTAAGTAATATCTTCGAGGAAATCTAGAATAAAATAAACATACATTAGAGAAATAAGTGAATAAATACGTTAGTAGTAGGTGGGACGTATTAAGCAAAATAAAGATAAATAAATAAATAATAAATAAATAAATATCTTTGGACAACTCACACATGGCTATCTGACCCCAAACTAAGCGATAGCTTGTGCTATGGTGATGAGATAACTGATAAACATACATATATATTTTTAAATACATACTTAAATAGATATTTTGGTTGGTCTAGTGGTTAGTGTACCTGACTACTACACCGGAGGTCGTGGGTTCGATTCCCACTCAGATCAAACTTTTCTGTGATGAACAGGAATGTTCGTTCTGTGTGCCTGGGTGTATAATAGAAATATCTATTTAAGTATGTATTTAAAAGTATATAGTATGTATGTTTATTAGTTGTCTGATCGCCATAGTACAAGCTAACGCTTAGTTTGGGTTCAGATGGCCGTGTGTGAGTTGTCCAAAGACACTTATTAAAAGATATTTATTAAAAGACATTTATTTAATCTTTGGTTAGGCCTGATAAGGGCCTAGTATATTTAAGATGGTATATTTAAGGTTTGATTTTCTTCCAGATTATTACTTTTTAGTAAGAGCCGAACTCTGACAGTTGTTAGTCGAAACTTGTATATATGCTTACAATGCAGAAAACTCCGATAGCGTGATTCAGGTTTTGTCGTGACGTCTTCGTATGACGTGTTGTGCGATGTCGCCACATCTTGTTCACGGGTCTTGGTGTGGCAAGGACACCTAGTGCAGTGTGTATTCGTTTATAGGCTTATATACATTTAAAATTGATAGAAATTCAGTTTCGATTACAAATCGCCTTGTTAAAAGTAAAAAATTAAATACCATGCATCCCTCAGGTGGATACAAGTTTAAAATTATAATGATAAAGGCATACTAATTGACCGCAAGAAGTTGAAGAGACAACGAACAAAAGCGGAGAATCGGGTTGGAGAAGTTTGGAGTACTTTGGAGAAGTTAATAGCTGGAATCAAAAGAAACTTGGCAATGAATTAATACGAAGTTGTTATGTTTTGTTCTAGAGGAAAACGGGCGTAAGTATTCGTGATATAAGATCGGTTATTGTGGCATAGAAATTATGCAACAGTGTAGTCAAAAATTTTGTGTGGCACCAAACCATTGATGACCCACGATTGAGCATAGGTTTCGTTTTATATTGAAGACATCTAATGCGTCCATCACGCTGCGGCAATGCGGATTGGTGGAGGGGGCGTGTCGGAGCTTTTAAGCCGCTCGAAGGCCTCCGACATGGCTTAACGATTGCTATCTAACGATAACAACCGGGACCCATGGCTTTATGGGCACGAAGCACGGACGCGCTCATGAAATATTTACCCCTGTCGGTCACCCATCCTTCTATTGATTGTGTTCGCTGTCAGAAAGAAGACAACATTATTTTAAAGTAAGAACGTAACTTACTGTAAAGTAACATTTCGTAAGTAAGTAGGTAGGTGAACTCATGGGGAAAAACTAATTTGGCGCTTTTACGCATCTGATACGTGAGTTTGCCATTAAACCCTCCACCAATCCGCACTGGAGCAGCGTGGTAGTACACTGAGCCATTTAGCACTGAGACTGTTGATGCAGACCCATTTTGACAACCAATGTCAATATTTAATCTGTATTGCATCAAAATGACAGCAGTAAATAGTGTAGCATAATCTGTGCCATTACAGTGACGTCATGATGACCGGGTCGTCGCTAAAATGAATGCCCGCCCGCAATTTGTCGCCTTAATTCGTAGGCAAATTGTAGGCTATCCCGGTTATTGCGGAAAATTGGTCGCCAGAGGTAAAACTCGCTATCTTAGTGTTTTTGTATCATATTTATCATCATCATTGCATCCCATTTCTTTCCCACAACTGGGCTTGGGCTTCTTTTCATAATGGTATTAGAGTAAGGCCAGCAATATTGTTTCGCACATCAAATTTTGGTAACGTGTAGTTAAAATGGGTTTAAATTCCATTAACTTCGAAGTTCCACGAAACATTTTCAATACTCTGAAATTGCACTTAGGTTTTTATTAGTCGTATATTCTAGAAGCGCTCATGGTTTAGCGGTTTACTTTGATCCTAAGTGATTGTGGAAGTTAAGCAACAGCGAACAAGGTCAAAAAATGCATGAGTTAGCACTGTTAGTAACAGGTTCATTAGCGTTTTTACTTCAGAGGGCATATATGTATTTGAGCGATTCGATACACTTTGGGTATCTATCCTTACTCTGTGGACATCCCTCTCGGTACCGATGACACGCTTGGCGTTGAAAATGGCAAAAGATGAGTGCAAAGGAGAAGTTATAAAAGATGTCGAGAAAGAAGATGTTTTGGTAGGTCCAGAGTAATGATGATATCCATCACTCCATCATTCTCTTCTCTCCATTCAAGTTTTCGTAAATAAACTCATTTTCATTTATAATTTTTCTCCGCACTGCTCTTGTCATTTATTCCAAGTCATTTTCGCCGCACGAAACACGACCGAACGCAGCCATAGACAACATTTTTCATGGATAGTAAAACGAATGATAATGTACATTGGCTTAATACGAAAACATTTTTATTCTCAGGCGAGACAACTAAAGAATAAGTCCCGAGACTGGAGCAATGTCACGTTTCTGTTTTTTGTGTGATGTTGATGACATTTGCGCTTTATTACGTTATGTCTGTGTTTCCCAGTTTTATGTTTAGGGAGTGACATAAAATTTTATATCCGGGTATAGATACAGGTTGTATAAATAATCCTGGTTATGACGGATATATAAATGATTGAATGGTGCCGGCTGTAAATACGGTTCATCATCATCGGTGTAGCCCATAACTGCACACTACTGGGCTCGGGTCTCCACTCACAATGCGAGGGGTAAAGGCCATAGTTCACCACGCTGGCCAAGTGCGGATTGGAGGACTTTACACAACCTTGAATTCCTATGGAGTACTCTCAGAAATGCAGCATTCCTCACGATGTTTTCCTTCATCGTGGCAAGTGTTAAGTAACTCCTGATCACACATAACTTTGAACTATTAGAGATGGGCGTCACAGGATTTGAACCCAGGAACAAGTAAACGCGGTTGTGGTGATAAAAATATTTCCGAGTGACCATTAACATCGGATTCAGTTACGGGTATTATATTATGAACGAAATGTAAAAGTTAAATCCAAATAGAAAAGTTTCGGATATGTAGTTTCACTAATGATATTACATTTGGAAGGAATTTTAAAAGTAATATATCAATAGATAGCTAATGTAAATGTATTTTATCTTAGAATACATTTTCTATATTAAAATGTTAATGATTGATTAAATAAAAATCGGTTTAATAAAAAATAAATGACCGGCTCCTATAATATTTAAAAAAAGTATCTATTAATGAACAATGAAACTAGTACATATTCTTAGGTATATAATAGACATGACAATTATATTATAAATAATATTAAAAATATTACTTTATAATTAATAATAATTATTAGAAAATTTATCTTTGAATTGAACATTGGCCTTTCTGTTTCCACAACCTCAACGATTCCTTGAGGAGTTCCCTTATTTAGAGCCAATCCATCCATGCAGTATCAGGTCATGCTTGTCATAAAAATCCATTGTCATCAGGATGAGAAGTTATGCAAAATTCCGCTCATTAGTGTAAGAGGAAGTGGGTCTAATTAATCTTGCAAGATTTAACAGACAAACAAATATACTAATATAAAAACATACTAATGTACAAACATACACTGCAAGTGAAAAAACATTGTGACTTTACTAGTTGGGTTAAAAAGATTTTTTGAAAAAAAGAAAGAAAAGAACGGAGAATCGAATATGGTGAAACTATTACTACCTACATTGCGCGTAAAATACTTCATACCTTTCTGAAATTATTTGACACTTTTATATCACATTCTATTTTGGTAAGAAATAGAAAATATTGGATATCTGATAGTTTCAGTTTTTCGTTCTATCCCTCGTACAGTTTATGTGCGCTATAAATAATATCACCACACATTGTAAAGTCCTCACACCAAGGCTGTATGTCTGTTCGCGACAAACTTAAAATCTACTACACAGATATTCATGCGGTTTTCACCAATACATTGTAGGATTCCCGAGGGAGGATTTAGCATATAATTTGCTGAGGTTTTGTGTAAACTCTTTAGAGTATAGTGATAATAGGTGAGCAATTCAGGAAAAAGTCATTCAGAATATACCAGGCAAACAACGCCGCAAGCAGACCCTTTTTTTTTTGTTTTCGAGGGGGAAACCTTCAAAAGGGGCCCGGCACTTTGGGAGAAGTACCGGGGTATGTGGGATTTTTACCCACTAAAACCACCCCGGTAGCCCGCCTCGGCGCTTTGTAGAGGACTTGACCGGGATCTCTCAAGGAACACGACCAGAGTCCTCTGCGCGTGATGCCCCATTCGGGCCCGTCAATGAGTATTACTACTCAGCGACCTGTGATGGCCACATACACAGTGGCGCCCCTCCCACAGGCTCCCACCCTCGCCATCCACGATCCCGAAAGCACGCTATCAGCATGAAGCTCTTTTGTTGTCCCGGGCTACAAAGGGACATTTCGCCGATTGGCCTCATACCTGTGGCGATTCCTCCTCCGATTGGGTTCAGCGCGCTCTCTTGCACGTTCGGAGTCTTCCTTCGCAGACATGACGTTCTTGCAGAAAGTGATCATGCCGTTCCATGCTGAACTGCGCTGAACCATACTCCTCACGATGGTCGCCAACTGGATGTCCTGTCCTACTTTTTGGACGAGGATCCTTCGCTGAGATTCCCAGACCCTAGGGATGAATATTTTGAGTAATCCTAGTATTTCTCCACCAAACCGCATTAGAGCAGCGTGGTGGCGTATGCTCTAGGCCTCCTAAGTAGGTAGAGAGACCGGTGCTCAGTAGCCATCAATAGGTGGAATCGGTTTATTTATGATAGCAATTATGCGATATATCTCTCATTCAACTGTAAAATGGCGAGTTAATTGAATTTATCAGTAGAATTAAAATCTGTTTCGCAAGAATGTCGTCGGAAAATTCTTTATTTACTACAATGGAACGGTGTGGAGAAAACCGAGCTGAGATTCTCCATATTCCAATTCAATCATTTTCTTGGAACATGCCGTTCGTAGCGAATAATACGACTATACTATACTATACTATACACTATACTACTATACTACTACTCGTAGCGAATAATACGACTATACTATACTATACACTATACTATATACTATACTATACGACTGATTGGATTAATATTGTTGACTTTTAAGGGATGTATGTATGTGTCTGATAAATGCAGATGTCACCTGATGGAAAGTGGATATCCTTGACCACGGATATCAGTGACATCCGTGGAATCTTTATTATTTGTTATGTTTTATTTTGGGATGTTTTGTATATATGTATATAATATTTATTTATTATTTTCCTGTATCGAACAAATAGTGCGTCTGCCTGTCATGGTGTCACGTAAATGTAATACGTCATAGTTAAAGCTTATATAACGGGACCGGTATTAGGATACTTATGATCCCGGGGAACGACATTGTCCCCGCGGGATAGCGCGTTATTACCCGCTATTCCTAATTATTGTTAGTACGTTCCACAAAGTTCGTATAAGTTTACCAGAGAGGGCTGATGCTGTTCTTGTTATATCAGAGGAACTTACATATTACTCGAATGACTTTACACTTTGCTTGTTTACTAAGCTAAAACATAAAGCGCCAGTTATTGTTAAGACAAATAACAAATGGAATTTTGAAAAATTATGTTACTTAGTTACCATAAAAAATCCGTATTCTAAGAAAAAATTAAATGAAATATTAAAAGACTTAGTCATAAAAAATGTGTCCCTGATTTTTTTCCGCTTTTACTGTCCCAGTAACTTCTGAGCTAAGAATGAAGTATTTAATTAAATCCTTTATTGTACCGACAGCTGCAAGCAACATCTTAGGACTCTCGGTTGTACTTCGCTAATATTAAATAGTCAAAAAAAGCGAGGGCCTATTCCATAATATATTAGATTTTCAATAGGCTATTTGACTACTTCTTAAAACATTCTTAAATATTTCTACATGTTATAACAGACATACTACATTAATTTTTCGGAGAAAAAACAACTATTTACATTAAAAAATAATGTTTAATTTTAAATTTTGAAAACCGCGGCAAACGTGCTCTTTTTGTAATGGCGCCGTTCACCTGAAACCGCGCGACACCGCGCGGTTCATAGCCCAGTAAACATTAACTTAAACAGTGCAGTTGGAGCGAATTTCGGAATTTATCAATCTTATTAGATTTATCTAAAATACTTCTTTAAGTAGCCCAGTCAACCTGTTTGTTTTTGTACCTATAAATACAAAACCATGAAAGTTGTTAAAATCAATTCGGAGCCACAAAAAATAATACATTACATTCAAATATTTTCACGTGTGAAAATCCCTTTAACATAAATACCTATCATTGAACTATTAGTAGCTAACACTATCGTTATATAATAACGAAAATTATGAAAAAACGCTTTCAGTCTAGGAATCCGAATTTACTGGCGTGTGACGTAACTAGCGTTGTGACCAATCATAAATGTATCTGATATAGATAAAATATCAAAAAATTATAAAATTTAATTAATAATTTACAATCATCACAGGAAAGCTTGTTCTAGATGGGCATTGCGAACCAACCACCTCCGGCTTAGTGACTACTCAGACTGACTGACTGACTTAAGTGGTTGGTAAACCTGACTAGGAGGTTGGTAATTCTGAGACGGTGGTTCGTAAAACTGATTAGGTGGTTGATAAACCTGACTAGGTAGTTAGTATACCTGACTAGGTGGTTAGTAAATCTGACTATGTGGTTAGTAAACCTGACTAGGTGGTTGGTAAACCTAACTAGGAGGTTAGTAAAGCTGACCAGGTTCACCATTTCATTAAAATCAGTTCAGCTTAGGGGTGGAAAGATAACAGACAGATAGAAGAAAGACAGACATACTGATAACGTTACTTACGCATTTAAATACTAGTAAGGAACTCTACGATCCTCAGCCGAAGCCTGAAGCTTGGTGAATCAAAGCGACCTCGTTTACAAGTGTCACAAGCCAATAAACAGAAAACACGAATAAATTTAAATCTACGACTATTAAACTAACAAAATACGTAAAATAATAATAAACAAATAATCTCATTAACAGAATCTGAGGCAATAATGTTAAAGATTTGGATCCTATTCATACTGAACCGTAAATGGTACCGAAAGGAATTTTCGTTGCCATCAAGTTTTAATGTTAGGGTCAAAACAAAATGGCCGAAGTTTACGATGACAAATGTCAAACTTCATTTAATTGTAAATCTGCTGCAAGATTTTGAAAGTTTGACTTAAACCTCAACTATGAATTAATCTACACTAATTTCGCACTAGCTTCCACCTGCGGTTTTGTCCGGATTGAATAGTGATAAAAAGTAGCCTGAGTGTTATTCCAGACTAGCTACTCCTATTCCAGATATAATCTGTACCTGTGCCAAATATCTTTCAGATCTGTTACGTATGTATGTAATTTTTACATGAAAGAGTAAGAAATATTCATCTACTAGTCCATCCGTGCAAACTTTTTTTGTAACAGTGAGGGAACCCTCGTTTCACAGGCAAGATCACTAGGCTATAAGGCAGTTCAATGACAAAATGCCGTCAAAATTGTATTTTAGATATATTTTCTGGTAAAGTTTGTTGTTAGTATTAATTAAATTTCTATAATTAAAGTAAATAACTGCTGCCCGCGACATTGAAAACTTTATAAAAATCTCAGTAAAATGACAGACAACAGACTGTAAAAGGGTTCAAAGAAAGGCGATGTTAACGACATCTGAAGTCAATTTCAGCGCAATAATTACTTTCTGAGAGTAATTAACAACTTTCCGTTATCTAGAGACGTGGAACAACAGATAAAACGAGTATAATCTGTGGTAGGACAGGGATTTATAGACGTGGGACACGAAATGTGGTTTCAAAACGATTTTATTAGCTTCACTTGGAACGATGTAAGGTAATTGAACAACTTACAAATGTATTACAGTAAGATTTGGTTAATACGTGCACATTTTTCAGGATTATTTATTTATTTGGAGAGATGGGTATGGGACATTAACCCAAAACTCACTGCGATCATAACTGATGTATTGTGGCCGGACCCATTTGAGCTATATCTGGTCGCTAAGGCCTAAGTTCAGATGTCCATCCTTGAGTTCCAGATCCTGACATTTTCAGGTAAGATTAGGTATTTCCCTACAGCGTGGCTTCTACAGTAAGAGAGTGCAGCGCACTCGCAGAGTCTGTGTGTAGGAGTTCCTCTACCTGATTGCAGAATCTACATGTTGCTGTGTCGGAAAGTCCTATGGTGTGTAGGTGTTTGTTTAGCCTGCAATGTCCAGTGAGCACTCTAACCAGGAGTCTCGCCTCCTGACGGCTTAGGCTGAGCACTTTTTTCACGTATTGGAGCGATTAACCAGAAATGAGGATTTTGGACTGTCTTAGCCCGGGAGTATTAAAAGGGAATATTAAAAAAAACGTGGCCATATATTTTTCTAAACAAATTTACAATAACAAGTTTAGTCTAGTTCACGGAAAAACGAACTATAAAAATGGGAAAATTTACTTATGTCGATAAAATTTATCGTAGTATTTCTTTTTAATTAAGAACCAGTGAAAATATACCGTTTGTGTAATGGTATAATAATAATGTTACCACATTGGGTCAGGGTAGGAAAAGAGTAAGGCCGGTTTGAGTAGATTGTCTCTTTATTTTAAAAAATTCGAAATAACCACTAGCGGAAATGTCACTTTACTGATTTTGTCTCACTCGCGCACTGTACTTGCGGCACTGAGCTCGCGACACTGAACCGAGTCACCAACGGTACGTTTTACTGACTCACTAACGCACTGCTCACTTTTCACTTTACTTCTTCGTTCTTCCTCCCGGATTCCTTCTAGATTCGCTTCCGAAACTGAACTGCCCGTTCCGTGTCTCCGACCGTCTTATATGCCCCTAATTTCGAACGTACGTTCTAAATTCAAACATCTTTCAAATTTCTTCTATCCTGCTCATATTTTTGCTTTCCTGTACTTTCCAGAATTATTTAGTTCTATTTTTAAATTTCTTCTATTCTGCTTACTTTTTTTCTGTCCTGTATTTTCATTTCCATTGTGTTTAGAATGTTCTAGAAATTCTATAATTAAATTTCTTCTATAACGCTCAAACATTTAAATCCTGTTCTATTAGTTCTTTTTCGATCAGATTAATCTAGCAATTTCCGTTCTCTTTTAAAATTATAAAGTATAAAAATTCATTATAAAACTTATGGATCGAACCATGAACCTCCGCTACGATAGTCTGACCATTTCCCACACGTAGCTCTGACAGCAAGTGTCGAAATTCGCTAACAGTTGAATCTACGCGACTATAATAAGAATAACAGGAAATTCTATTAGAGGATATTTTTGTAACAATAAATTAAATATGACTAGCTTTATTAAAATATATAAAAAATACAAGCTTTTATTATAGATCCCTAATACAAAGAAATACACAAAATTCCACAACTACATTGTTAACGCTTGAGGAGTTCTCTAGTCTAGAGCCATTCCTGAACGTAGTATTAGGTCATGCTTATCATAAAAATGTATTGTCATTGGAACGGAAGCAGTATGCAAAATATTAGTTCCATAGTGTAAGAGGAAGTGGGTCTGATTAATTTTACAAAATTTGATCCGTAATAAACAAATATACAAATATACACTGCATGTGAAATAAAAGTTTGTAATAATAAAAATAGAAAATATAAAAGAAGAGTACACTAAAAGTATGCAATTATCGTTCTCAACAACGAATATCACACCAAATTCAGGGAAACGTATTTTCACTATCGGAAAATATTTTCCATTAAAAATTTCAGTGATTAATGGAGAGATGAAATGAAAAATATTTATTACATCAATACAGTTTTGCCGGTCTTGTTCATTGTTCAATAGTTAAGGCAAGTTTGTATTAAGATTATAAACGATGTAGACGACTAACAACCGCGATCGGTTGCCCAATTGCTACTGGTGACTGCGATCGCCGACTGTGACGGGCGATCAACAATCTTGATTGTGATTCGCGAACGCGGTTATTGTATTACTTGCCACCAACAATCGACTGTTCACCGCATCTTCTAACTGTCACTGATGACTAGCAATCTTGACTGGCGACCGTGCTGGTTGCAATATCGGCCACCAGAAATTGAGATTAATGACCGCGACCGACAACGGTGTCTGGTGCAATTTTGACTAGCGACCAGTAATTGTGACTGGCGACTTGCTGGCAGTTGCGACTGGTGACTTCCCGAGCGCGCGCAGTAGGAAAGGCGCGAGGCGGATTATGTCCGTAGCTACGGACAGACACAACGTGCCCGTACGGCTCAGGAGGCCGAGGAGATGGAGACTGGGACAATTTCTTAATAATGGCCACAAAGTTCCTCTTGACGAATATCAACCACTGCGCCAGGCAGAATTATTTTATATTACATATATTAATTTTTGTTCGTACTCTCTGCAAATTCGATCTGGAATTTGCACGGAGCATATGTAATGATTTTTTTATTAAAAAATAACCACCAAAAAGCTTAGTGCAAATTTTCATTGTACTTTTTTGACAATATCAGAACTTGAATTTCTTAAAGCCTTGGAAAGAAGTTTAAAATAAAATGTATCCGCAGTGTAACCAGAAAGTGAATTCCATATTGTACATTTAAAATCGATGTGTTTTCTAACTCACTTTCATAACTTATTATTCCCTTGTCTTGAAAAAAATTACAAAGTTTTTCTTTACGCTTGATTAGAAAGCCAAATACACATTTTTTAGAGAGTTACGCCGATCATACAAACTTTTATGTCGTAATTTACGCCTTGGGTGTTCATTTATCAAGCACAATTATTCAGTTTTTAATTTCAAAGCTCAATAATATAGATTACATAATGCTAGCTTTAAATTGGATTACCGTACTAAAACGATACGACTACCGTACTAGACGATCGAATCGTTTTTAACCCCTTTTTTGCCCTCTATAAGGGCAATTATTAATATTTAATTTCTTTATTTATGTTGATCGATCAGTCATTCAAATTGAATGTTTACGTA
Organism: Asbolis capucinus; assembly: GCA_018249125.1. NCBI lineage: Eukaryota > Metazoa > Arthropoda > Insecta > Lepidoptera > Hesperiidae > Asbolis > Asbolis capucinus. The sequence goes on from DWJZ01003168.1 coordinate 17,045, forward strand.
TTATAAGTTATTCTTCAATTTCGTGAGTAAATTTAAGCAAAGGGGATCTTCCGTCAGGCGAACGAGCTCAGACAGTTGTTAGTCGGAACTTCTGTATTTATGCTAACGACACAGAAAACTCCGATGGCGTGATTCAGGTTCCCTGTGACGTCTCCATGTGACGTATATGCGATGTCGCCACAAAACAAATCTAAAAAATAAAATACCAAGATAGTTGGCCACGTCGGTCAAGAACTCAGGGAGTTATAAAAGGTCGTAAGTAGCACGCCAACTTTCTTTTCTTATATATAAAATTCTCATGTCACTATGTTAGTTACCATACTTTTCCGTAACGGCTTGACCAATTTATATGAAATTTTATTTGCATATTCAGGAGGCCTGAGAATCGGTTACTATCTATTTTTTATACCCCTAAGTGATAAAGGATGTCACTCTTAACATTTTATTTTTATTTCTGGACATTTTTTTTATTTTTTTATAAAACGGCATTAAAAATACATACGAGGGCCAAACTGAAAGTTTTTAGAACTGGCCACTTATAAACATTATATTTAAAAAAATAGTTTAAATTTTGAAAATAGAACTCTTTACCAATA